>CM053793.1:598281474-598388974 GCA_028749045.1 Cupressus sempervirens
CAAGAAGATACAAGAAAAAATGTGGAATAGTGAAGCCAATATAGAATATGACAAGGATGATAGTGTCTTAATTCTTACTACATCCAACACACTTCAAATTCTTGGGTGTTAAATTATGAAGCCTCTTTTCAAGCCACCTCTTGTAGGGATTGTTTCACAAACTATCATGAAAGGAAGTTTACAAAATTATGTTGGAATTACAATAGGAAAGGTAAACTTCTGAGGGGGCGGGTGGTGTAAATCAGTAGTTTAAACTTGTCCACGAATAAAAACTTTCACCACACATCCATCTCATACATTCAATGAGTAAATTGAAATAACATGTAAAGCATATACATCTAAATCATGTAAACACAAGCAATCATACACATATGACACCAAATATGATTACCCAAAAATCCTCCAATGAGAAGGTAAAACTAGGGTGGAGATGACACCCACAAATCTTAACTACTACAGTAATAAAGTGTATCTAATGAAGGTTACAATGTTTTGACTATGAAACATGATCTACCCTGTGAAAGGTTTACCATGTTAAAGGCTTACAAAGACTGTTAGGTCTCACCTTGTTAGAGGATTTCAACGCCCTGTTAGAAGTGTGCCTTGCTAAAGGCCTTTAACTCACAACTAAGTAAGCACCCTATTAAAATATTTCATACAGCTTGTTAGGACTACTCTATTAAGAGATTTTGACTGAAATCACTTGTTAGAATATCTCAACTTTGATCATGTGGTTAGCACTTGATTTCTTGATAACAGATCACCTCTAAACAATGTCTTCTTGATTCTTCTTGATCTAATGTCCCCTTGTTGTATCCTTTTCTCTATCCTCTATTGTACTCTAACCAATTATGCAATCTTTTTTTACTTCATAACTTCTAAGCCACCATGAATGCTTTGTTTGTGCATGCAAACTTCTCTCTTCACTCCTTCAATTCCCTACACACCCGCTCATACTCTATCTCTCTCTATTAAAAGTTTAGGGTTTGTCCTCCTTATGAATACTTAGTGACTTAGGGTTAGGTATGAATCTACAACTAAGATTCATCCATTTATCCACTTCATCCTTCCCATTTTTTGATTGGTTGCATGTAATTGCATAGGGAATCTAACTAGAGATTCATCCTTATCTCCAAAATATCAAAATTCAATCTTAAGTTAGCTCAAAAATGGTTTACATAGTTTGTTCCTTTACAAACAAATATGTCAAAATTGTCTTACTCAGCATTTGAAGTCTCTGATGCTCGTCATACACTAATCTCTCTATTGTGACTCGGCACTTGTATTGCTCGACATCCACTATTTACTTAGCTCCTATGTCACTCAGCATATACTATCTTCTTGGCACTTGAGTGACTCAAAAAATGAGTGGCTCGACACTCACAATGACTTGACATGGTCTAATATATACATGTTTTGCCCGACATGTACTACTAGTTTGGCATGAACTAAGTAAATAACTTAAGTGTGTTGACACTCACTTGTCAAAACCAATCTGAGATCAACAAATTATACCCTGGAGATAGCAAGTCATGTGAGATAGTTAGTAATTATGACATTATGTTGTAGCTAGAAGGAGGAGGCCAATGGTTGCTGGAAGATATTTTCTACGATCCCAAATTGAGGCAAAATGTAATTATAGTTAGCCATATTTTCACAAAAGGATATCATCCCTCTTTTCTTTTGAATTCTTGGAAAGTTTCCAAAGGTTCCATGATTATTGCCAAGGGAAATAAAGTTGATATTTTATATCTTTTGAAAGACCTACTAAAGTAGATGATGATATGAATGTTTTGGGCAGCAATGTGGCACTTTGGAATTAAAGGCTAGGCCACATGAGCAAGAAAGGACTTGAGATTATGCTCAAAAGGAATCAACTACCAAGTCTTCAATCAGTGAATTTGGAGTTTTGTGAATATTGTCTCTGTGGAAAACAAAGATGGGTCAGCTTCTTGAAGGATGGGCATGATATGAAGAATAGACCATTGGAAATAATGCACTCAAATGTGTTTGGTCCTACTAAGGTAACTTCTTTAGGAGGTGCAACTTGTTTTGTTACTTTTCTTGATGATTGCACTAGGAAGTTTTTGATTTATATGATAGCTAGAAAATCTGAATTATTTTCAAAATTCAAAGTTTTTGAAGCTCTTGATGAAAACAAAAGTGCTCATAAAATTAATGTCCAAGTAATGGAAGACATGAAACGACTTTCACAGCTAGATAATCCAACTTTTTTCCCTCAAACAATAGCTTTGGGAAATCTCCATGATATATGTGAAATTAAAATAAAATAGAAAGAGAATAGGGTGTGGCAAGTAACTAAAGAGTAGTAGATAGATGTAGTGTGGTGAATAAACAATATTGAAATGATTAGTGAACTATGTCCAAATTGAGATTGCAATCTAAAAACACTAAATATAATGGGGAGAAATTAATAATGATGTCCATATTTTATTATATAAATGCACATTGTGTGTCTTCCTTATGCTGACAAGGTCCACATTTTTTTGATTTAATCTTTCACTTGAGCTCTTAGAGATAAAATGATGTACAAAACAAAGGAAATAGGAGAAAAAAAGGCATCAAATCATGTTTTCAATTCCAATGTTATCCCTAAAAACATGGAAATTATAAAGAAAAATTAAAAACTCATATATCTTGTTAACTAGCCTCAAGTTTGGAGGCTCTTTTTGGTTTTCTCTCAAATGTAAGTTTGCAAACTCATTTTGGTTTTCTCTCAAATTTAATGCTTGACACTTATGCACCCTCACCTCCTATAAAGTTGAATTAGAAGCTAAACTTCCAAACTAACTTAAATCAACTTTACTTATGCCTAGATATCTTGTGGGATTTAACTACCCTCAAGTCCATAGGCTCCTCTTTGTCTCCCTTAACTATAGGATTTAAAAAATTACCCTCCCCCAAACCCAATACATTTAAATTAGAGACTAAACTTACAAGAAAACAAAAAAAATAAAAGAGTATAGATAAAGCTATGGAATTTTATAAGAGGGTTAGTAACTAGGAATTATATAAGAAGGTTAGCAACTGAGCATAAATAAAGATAATTTAGGTTAGTTGTTTGTGTCACTTTAATAGGTTAGTTATATGTCACCTTATCAAATAGAGGGCATGAAATATCATTCAAGATTTTTCATATGAGTTTCTAGAGTATAAAGAAAATTTGAAAAAATGGATATGAGGGGAATCACCACAATAAATGAACAAAATAGAAAGCTCACACCTATCTATTAGAATGATTTAGAATAACTGAGATAGGGGCTCAACTTTGGTCCATATGTACCAATTAAAACTTTTACAATCTCAAACAACTTAATCAATGTCTTAAAATGACTATGTCCATATGGCATATTATCAACAAATCAACTTGCCATGCAATTACTTAACTCTTTGTTTCTTATATGTGTTGTCTATCAATAAAATAAATACTTGTAAAAATAACATGCATAAAGAAATACACACATATAAATAACACTTTGACACCACCAAGTAACATGCTACCAATTAAATTTACTCTTCGAAAATGAGCTTGGTTAAGAGACAACCTTGTTAAAGGTTATACAACACATTTTTAAATGTGACCATGTTAAAGGATTTCATCACCCTATTTGGAGTGGCCTTGTTAGAGGACTTTGGATCATTCCATTAAAATATCACCTTGATTAAAAGGTTTACAAAATGATTGTTAGGTCAACCTTGATTAAAGGATTATGACCACCACAATGGTTAGAATGTAATAACAGGTTTGATCTATAAAGTAAAACTCACTTTGAAAATTCAAATCTCCATTTGTTCATCTTTTGGTTCATTAACTAGCCTCCATTTTTATCTCCATCATTGATCTTCTTGGCATCCCTTCAAGCAATCATAACTCGCTAATCTCTTCACTTCACCTCTACTACTTTGTTCTTCACAAGTTCTCCTTGCTATCACTAATCAACAATGAACCAACCTTATAAAACATCTCTTATGCCTCCTTAAATAGGTAATTTAAATCTTTGTCTACTTGAACAGCACCACAAATCTTAGGGTTAGGTCAAATTCATTGAATCCTTCCATAATTATGTTTTCCTTATCATTTCTTGATACTTCTAGAAACTTCTAATCAAATCCTTGCCTTTTATTGTATAAAAAAATCTCTTCATGCATTAAATACTCCATCTCATCAATCCTTATGTTCTATGTGCTTTGACTAATCCAAAATTTCAACTATATCGGCCTAAAATTCAATTCTTTTACAAATTGTAACTTTTTTGTCACTCAAAAATCATTGTGTTCTTCTAATTAGTCATCACTATGTAGCTCGTTATACATTATTTTGTTTCTCTAGGAATTCACTAGCTCGATCAACCATTACTATGCTCGGTCTCTACTAACCTTCCTTCATTAACTTTCTCCGTAATAACTATGACTCGGCTTGAACTATTTTTTCAGCTTCTACTTAAGTTCATTAATCTTATGTTCTAGCTCCTTCATTGACCAACCAACACTGATACTCGATCATTCTTAGATTTTAACTCAACTCTTTTCATTTCACATATACATCAATTTCAAATGTCTTCTTCACTTAATGTATTGATTAAACAACACATTATCTTGTCAAGGACTAACTTATCAAGTTCCCATTGCAATTCCATGATATTAAACTTCACATCACTAGACACCTTTCTATCTCTTCTTTTCAAATCTTGTTCATCAATAAATAGATATGGCACTATACATTTTTAGTAAATATCTCTTCAGTAGTTAGACAGTATCTTACTAGTAGGTTTGGCATTAATGACAACATAACAATTATTCCAATTGTAGATTTCAACAATATCCCTCTTTGGCATTGATTGCAACACCTCTATTTACCATACAGTCCAAAATCTTCAAACTACTATCATCTCCCCTTGTGTTTGTTCTCTCTTTCTTAGTTTCATTCTAATTTGCATCCAATGAAATCTTTGTATGCTCCCTCTATCATCAATTGTATGATACTACTCCCTCTTGTTGATAACTTCAATACTTCTAGCAACATGTATCTCCCTCTTGAAAACAATCACTCCATATAGATTTCCCCTCTAGATAGTAAGTACACATCTCTCTCAATATATGAATGGTAATTATCACACATCTCCCTCTTTGACAACAATTCCAAATATGTCAACTATTCACATGCATCTTATCTCTTTTCTCTAGCATACATAACATCTTCATATTACTATTCTAACTAATATAGAAATGTCATTTTAATAACAACTCTTTGTAGCTTCATCTGCTCATAGTTCAGTGTAGTGTTTTCACACCCTTGGGCAGCTCCTAAAGTGTGACCTCCTACATCAATCTATAAGATATTTTGGTCTTACAAATTGATGCAATGTAGTACCTCATCTCAATTTTTTTCAAGGGGGGATGACCCCCTAACTTACCTCTTAGATACTCAAAAGAATCTTTAGATAGTGCCTTTGTAAATATGGCAGCTATTTGTTTTTTTATTTTTACATATTCCAATCTCACTTCTTTATCTTTTACTAACTCTCTCAAGTAATGATACTTGATCTCAATATGTTTAGTCTTTGTATGCATCACAACGTTCTTTGTTATATTTATAGCACTTGTGTTATCGCAATAAATAGCAACAAGTTCAATGATCTCTTCCTTCATACCTTTCAAAAAATTCTTGATCCACACAATGTTTGAATAATTTACTAATGCAACAACATATTCATCCTCTATTGTGGAATGTGAAATACAGTTTTGCATTTTGTTTGTCCAAGAAATCAGTCTCCTTCCTAAAAAGAAAGTGCCTCCACTTGTACTCTTTCTATCATCAACATTTCCTACCCAAAAAACATCTATATAAACCTTCAATTCAAACTTATCATTTTTCTTGTACCATAATCCATAGTCTTCTATTCCTTTCAAATATCTCATGATCCTTTTAACTACCATCATATGATTTTCTCTAGGATTATTAGAGAATCTAGCAACAATACCAATTACTAATGCAATGTCAGGTCTTCTATGTATAATATTTCTTTTTTTTCCAATCATTGACCTTTATAATGTTTGATTTGCTTCAAAAAAATCATATTTTTTTGAAAACTAATGTCTAGTAACCATAAGTATTCCAACTATTCTTGAGTCTTCCATTTTAAAAGTCTTCAATATCTCCTTCACATACTTATATTGTGTAATGTGTATGCCACCTTTCATTTGATAGACTTGCAATCCCCAAAATAATTTTATCTCTTCAAATATGATGTCATCAACAAAAATTTCAGCTAGCAATATCTTACTATCAGATTCACTTTTCAAATACAAAATGTTATTGTCATTACTTTTTGCAAAATTATTTTGTACCAAATAATTGTGTAACCTCTCATACCATGCTCTAGGAGCTTGCTTTAAACTATATAAATATTTGTGTAACCTACATACCATATTCCTCTTGCTTAGATCAAAAAATCCTTCAGGCTATTGAATGTAGACTTCTTTCTCCAAAATTTCATTCAAAAATGAAAATTTGACATCCAGTTGATATGCTTTGAATCATTTGTAAGCACCATATTCAAGAAAAGTTCTAACTCCTTCCATCCTTGCAACTAGGGAAAAAGTCTCACCATAGTCAACTACTTCTTCTGCATACCCCTTACAAACTAGTATTGCCTTGTTCCTTGTGACTTCACCTTTCTCATTCATCTTTTTTTGAACACCCACTTAGTTCCAATCACCTTCTTATCCTTTTGTCTAGGTATTGATGTCCATGTCTTGTTTTTCTCAATTTCTTCATTCATTTTCTTGATCCAATCTTCATTTCCCAAAGCATCTTTAATAGATTTAGGTTCATATTCCCATAGTAATCATGTATCATTTTCATTCTTCTTCTTTCCATGACTTATGAATCTTTGTCTCCAATGATGTGATCTAGTGCATGATGTCTTCTCACATAATTTTTAGGTATAGGTTCTGGTCTTGTTTCTTCTTTTTGTTGTTCACTGGATTCAGCTTGGCCTTCTTCTTCAATTGTCTTTGGCTATGACTTGGCTTCCTCTCTCTGATGGTCAATAGTGTATGTTTGTGACTAGGCTCATATAGCCTAATGCTCGGCAATCTGTTGATGCCCAAAAAAATCTTCTATAGAACCTCAACAGTGCCTAGATGGTGATGCTTGACAGCTATCTTTTATGGTTTAGGTAAGGTGCTAGGTTCACCTTCATAGATATATTTTTAAAAAATTATTAGTCTCTAGGTTCTTTCTTGCATTCTTATTCATTATTTTCTACAAATTCATCAACTCTAGATTTTGTACTTTACGCAACCTTGTTATTGTTAGAATTCAATCACTTATAAGCTTTTCTTTTAGTGGAAGAACCTAAAAATATGCCTTCATCATTTTTTGCATCAAGTTTGTATTTTCTTGCATCTTTCAATTCAAAAACTTTGAAATAATTCTTATTAGATGCATAGCCATACCAAAGTTCAAAAGGTGTTTTGTTTGCACATTTATTCTTTTGTACTTTGTTTAGAGTATAGACTTTAATACTTATAGCTTCTCTCCAATACTTTTGTGAAGCATTCTTCTCCATCATCAATGTTCTTGCACAATATATAATTGATCTATTCCTTCTTTCAGCTATACCATTGTGTGCTAGAGTCTTAGGTGCACTCATTTGTCTCATGATTCCTTTGTCATTATAAAATATGTTGAACTTATCTTATATGAATTTTCCACCTCTATCTAATCTTAATAATTCCAAACTCTTTCCTATTTTCTTTTCAACTCTAGCCAAATACCACTTACACATTTGAAACATGTCAGATTTTTCTTTAAGAGATATCATAGTCATCATTCTAGAAAAATCATCAATAAACAAAATGAAATATTTTTCACCATAATAGCTTTGCACTCTAATAGGACCACATAAATCAATATAACCAGCTCTGAAATATCATTAGAGTAATAGATCTTGCTCTTGAAAGTAGAATTTTTCATTTTATCCATTTAAAATTGTTTTGATTAAGTAAAAACAGGTTTTAAAGGACCCAAAACCTTTTACAAAGTATCAAGAAGTTAATAACATGACCTTATCGGGTTTTCTTAATCTTGGTAACCCTCTAACTCTTTTCATCTTACTAATGCTTACCAAATTATAAAAGTTCACATGACATATCATCTTATGCCATAACCAAACATCTCAATTTGTACAAATAGACAAGTATCTTCTGATAGGTCCAGATAGAATAAATTACCTCTTTTTCTCTCCATTTTTAACTAGTTCACTAGTAGCATCATAGATCTTTGCCTTCTTATTTTAGAAATCAATTATGTATCCTAAATTGATCAATTGTACCACACTCAACAAGTTTTATTTTAAACCATCAACCCAATATGCATTGTCACATTTGATCTTATCATTTAGTATAATTGAACCTTTACCTTTCACATAAAATGGTGCATCATTTCTAACTTAACACTTCTTCCATTATAATGTTCTAGCTTCTCAAAATTAACTTGTATCACTAATCATATGATGTGAGCAACCACTATCAATTATCCATCTAACATTCTTACTCATGTGGAATCAATTTTTTTTCCCATCTTCATCTTAATCATCTTTCATTGCAACATAAACAACATCATCATCATGATCATTACAATTACTAATAGAACCATCTTCTTTAGCAATGTAATAGGATTTCTTACCTTTATCCTTGTAGTTTATGTTATCTTGGTTTTCTCTATTTTCTCTCCTTCCTATGTACTTGAATTCTTTCCTTTCCTCCTTGTAATCTTTGTCAAGATATATTACTATAATATGACCAACTTTTTTACATGTAAAATAGATAATAAGAAGTTTACCTTTGTATTTTCCTTTTCCTCTAGATAGTCTTCTGGCTAATAATTCTTCAAGCTCATCAAGATTATCTTTAGATCCTCTATCACTTTCTACACTATTATTTTTTTTCTTTTTATTAAACCCATCAAGGGTCTTTTGTACCTTAAATGCATATTCAACACTAGTAGGGGAATAATTATCAAAATTTGACAGTTCAAATGCAATGAGTCTACCAATTAGACTATCCAAGGTCAAACCATTACCAGATGTACATCCTAGTTCTTGAATTACATATATTCTAATTGCATAGATAGGAAGTAAAGTCCTCAATACCATGGATACATATCATAGTCTCACTAGGTATGTCTCCTCCAGTGCCTTCTAATAGCATTCACCACCTCTTTGATTCGGCCACAATATTATGCAACATTTTCACCTTCTTTCATTCTCATGTCATCAAATTTTCCTCTTAAGATTTCTTCCTTAGCTCTTAACACATTTTGTTCTCCTCCATGGATTTTTTCTAACTTATCCCACATTTTCTTTGCAGTATGCATTCCTTCACATCATCAAATTTAGCATAACTTAGGGTTGATGCAACATCAATCATCATTTGGTTGTGCTCCTACCAACTACCATAGGCCTAGGTACCTCAATGTATTAATTATCTAGGTAGAATGATGTAGAATCTCCAATACTAGATAAGTGCAATCTCTTTAGTTTTTTCCATGCTAATAAGTTATCCTTGTTCATCTTAGGCATCTCTCTCTTTTACATCTTGATCTTTAACTTGAGTCCCTTCAAACTTTCCTTACAAGCACCTATGCTCTAATACTGATTATTAGAATGATTTAGAATAACTAAGAGTGCGGTGAATCAATTATCCTTAGGTCTAGATGTACCAAATCAACTTTTAGTAGTCTCAAACAACTTAATCAATCTCATAAAACAACTCTATCCATATAGCATATCATCAAAAAATCAACTTTTCATGCAATTACTTAACTTTATGTTTCCTATATGTTTTAATTGCAAGTAAAATAAACAACTATAAAAATAACACGCATAAAGAAATATCCAACCATGTAAATAACACTTTGAAATTGGGATAACATGGAAACTCAATTTGGGAAAAACCACCAAGTAACATGCTACCAATTTTTCACTCTTCTGAAGTGAGCTTGGTTAAGAGCCAACCCTATTAAAGGTTATACAACACACTGTTAAATGTGACCCTATTAAAGGATTTCATCGCCCTATTAGGAGTGGGATTGTTAGAGGACTTTGGATCATTCCATTAGAATGTCAATTTGATTAAAGGATTTACAAAATGAATGTTAGGTCAACCTTGATTAAAGGTTTTTGACTACTACAATGTTTAGAATGTAACAACATGTTTGATCTATAATGTACAACTCACTTTAAAAATCCACTCCAATCTTTGCCACATCCAACCAAAGAATAACCCCCAAGCACTAATCTCTCTCAACACACAATTCTACTATCCTCGATGCTTCTTCTTTTCTCTAAGCTAGAAGGAAAGCCCAAGCACAAAATAGGGATAAAATTTCCTCTTTAGTTCTAGGATGAATTTCTTCACTGATGAACTCCTTACCAAATAGCTTGCAAATAATGTACACAAACTCCTCCTCTTCAATACGAAACACCTTAGCCAGTCATCTTGGTATAAATTCCCCTCAAAATCCCTAGGTTTTCTTCTTTGGTATCAAAAAATATAAATTGATCTCCATGATACTTATTTCCTAATATTTTTTTCAATCACTATTCATTTAAATATTAAGTATCATGTGGGTCTAATAAAGTGCCTCCTATATCTAGAAATTTTTACTTGCATGTCTTACAAAACAATGAATGGTTTCATTCCATCATCTCTCCATTACCAAAAATCCTTCTCACATGCCCCAAGTCATTGTCTCCATACTCAACTTCTACCAATCACTTTGCATCATCATTACTTTATCACACCCAAAACTAATAGTCGATTAAAAAGCAAGGTATTTAAGTTCTTCCACCAATTCAATTTTATCGTTCAAATTAACACCAACATTTGTCATCCTATCATCTATACTATTCCATTCATGCAATGTATGGATAACATAAAATTCTTTGAACCCCTCCAAAAGCCTTCTTATGTGCTTAATGTTTTTATCTATGAATCATGTTTCCATCTTACCCTTCACAATATCATAAATCAGAATTTGAGAATCACCTTAAAGATAGATTTTCCCATAACCACATTTCTTTGTCAATTGCAAAGCAAAAATTACCACTAGACATTTGACAATATTTTTTATTTCATCTAGAAATGATTTTGCACCAAGAGTTAAAATATTATCTGCTACATCTAGAAAAACACAACTCAGACCTCTCTTGTCTGGGTTTCCCTTGGAAGCCACATCAAATTGTACTCTAACCTACCCTTCTCCTACATTTCTAACATTCTCCATCTTTTCCTGAGACTCATAGGAAGGATCAACCCTTGAAATCCTTGAACGGACCTATATATTGGTATTATTATTATATTATATCATTATATTATAATTATTATAGAAAAATATTACAATATTGTTATATTATAATCAATATAAATTTTTAGCATTATATCATTTATACTTCTATATTACTCTTCACACACTGTTTATTTTATTTTTATAGTTATATCATTGTTGTATTATTCCATTTCATAAAATACTAAATAGCATTATCCATGTCATTAGATCACAAGAAATTTCTATTACATTTCTAATAATCACTAAGCATCAAAATAGAAGAGTTGTATAAATCATACGATGGAATCTTCTAGGAGACTTGGACCCTTCCTCCTAGATACAACTATTGCTTGTTCAATTTTTTGAGCTTGATATCAACCTTCCCTTTGACCAAAAACCACATTTATTTTAAGAAATGGTTAGGAAAAGAGGATACCAAGGTACCTAACCTACTTATTAGGCCTCACCATTCAAAATAAAATTTGAAAAGTACTGAGGTGGAAAATCCATTCCACTTATTTAACTCAAATAAAAGAGTAACATTATATTTAAATTGGATGTCATAAAATCCTCTCCATTGAAGATATAAATACCTTTGGATCTTGGATAAAAAAAATTGAGTCTCTAAAAAGTATTAGAAAGTATGAGAAGCAATGATAAATAGCTTAGAGAAAGGTTACAACTCAACCTAAAGGACCTTAAAGTTTTAAAAGGTTCAATTTCAAACCCATTTATATCAACTTGAGCCTATTGAGGAAATAGGTATTGTATAACTTTCTTAATAATGCATACTATTAAAATATTTTATTTTAGTATGTAAATGTTGTGCACCTAGGAGCACCTTAATGAGTAAGAAACACATAGAGATTATTTTAGAATAGTCTTAAGATGTATTGATTTGTATTTGTAACATTATAGTATTATATTTTATGTAATTATTTAATATTGATAAAATAAATAATAAAATACCCAATATTAAATGTAGGATTAAGGGGTCAGGTACCATGTGTCTTATGTAATACTACTTGGTGATTTTGTATGAGCTTATTTCTATCTAACCAATCATAGTGATAGTTGTTTGTGTTAACCAAATTTAACATTTTTATAGGTCAAAAGCATGGCATGGAATATTTTTTTCTTATTTAGTCACATGGAATGATTTCTTATGGTTGGTACTTGGAAGGCTTTCATGGATTTCTTAATGTTGCATTGCTAAATAATACATGAATGATAGATGTTTTGAAAGAAAAAAATTTCCCTTGTGAAAGCTTTCCCAAGGTATATCTTGTGCCATAATTTCGTAAGTGTTTTTTTTATTCTCCTACATGTAGAATCAAGGTATTAATTTTCTTTAAAAAAATTATTGGGTTTTGCAAAATTTGGCATGTATTTGTTGCAAGTTTCCTTACAAGTTTTGTTAGAGTTATGGTTATGGTGTTATAAAACTAAGAGATGAAGCATTAGAAAACATGAAATAATAAATAACATGTTGGGATTTGAGAATTTTGTAGCATGTTTACTACAGATCTAATGCTTTTAGATTTTTGTGATGGGTTTGCAAAATTGGGGCTTGAAAACTTGTTGGTCAAAGCATTTTATGAGTATTTATGAGAATGAGGGTATTTTGGGACTAGTTATATAAAATTCCATTTTAGAAGAAATAATCCTCACCATTGAATCCATCTAATACTTTTGAAAAATTTGATATAAAAAGTTTCCTATGTTGGACAAAGTTGAAAAAGATACAAACAAATTTTGTTAATGGTCGTCAAATTTAATACAATCCATGAAAATTAAAAATTCCATTATCCTACAAATAATTGAATTTTTTTAAATATTATATGTGCTAAGTACATTTTGTGAGAGTGGGTAGGGGAGATGAGACCTACTCTCACATATCCAATGACACCTAATGGCACCCAACAGTTTAATAGGTAGTATTAATAGTACCATGAGTATTGTTAATGGTACATGTGGTACCCTAAATGGATACCACCATGTGGTGCACCCACCCCACATGTTTTATGGGGTGTGGTCTTCTAGTGAGGGATACCAAAATTTTAATAAGATGAAAAGTTTAAAATAGCAATTGAGTAATAGACTATCTATATGCATGTAATTAACTTAGCATTGATGTGGTTTGTAGTAATTAATTCATTGGTATATTTTCATTGATATGAGAAGATGGATGGTGTTTATGGCACATGGAAATTAGGTGTTAGGCCTTGTAGCATGTGATTTATCATGATGTCATGATATCTTTGTTATTTGTTGATTTTACTTTCAATGAGAGTTTTTCATAGTGATGTATTAGTGGTGTAGGAATGAATCTTGATTTAACTTGTTCTAAATTGTATGTATCTTCTTGGTTTGGAGATCTTAGTTTCACTTGATGTTTTTTAGATAACTGAGAGGGGGTGAATTAGTTGCATTTAGTTGTACTATATTCCCTTCAAGTACTTAAGTACCAAATAAACTTCATAAAAATCATTAGCATTTACTCAGTGTTCTCATCCAACTTCATTATTAATTTGCACATTCAATATACTCCAAACTTGTTCATTCATTGTTTCTATTACTATTGATTGACAATAATAAAACTTAATTGTCACTGATCATTTACTTAGTTGTAATTGAATTGTAGTCAAAAGTAAATAGCATGAAATTCAACTTGCAACATAATAATAATCACACATTTGACACAAAGATTTTTAATGTGGAAACCCTATAAAGAGAAAAATCACCTCGGACCAGCAACCCAAAATTTTCAGTCTTCTAAAGTGAACTCTTCTAGGAGCCAACCTTGTTAAAGGTTTACACAAACATTTTTAATGTGACCTTGTTAGAGGCTTTGCACCAAAAGATCATCTAGACCTTATCACTACGTGATCATGTCTAAAGAGTAGCCTGCTCTAAAGGACTTATAAACACCACTAATCAATGCTACCATATAGAATTTCATAGACTTGTTAGGTCCACTTGGTTTACAAGATTTTTCTACTACAATGATTAGAAAGTAATAGTACAAATTAAGAAGGTTCCTTCACTTTCAATCTTGACCCACCACCATTCTTAATCCCACCATAAAGAGGGGTAAAAGACTCACCCGAGACCTTACCACTAGATAGCAAGGTCCTAGAAGATGTAACACATCACCAAGTGACCCAAAAGAAATTAACTTAAAGTTTCACTAAGTTTGCCAAACATTTTTTTTGAAAGATAATAAACAACAACATATATAATATAGCAGAAGCAATAACAACAAAAGATAAAATAACTGAAGCATACAATCATCATAAACAAATTACATCTCCTAAGGGTCCCATGACATTGAATCACATTTAAGTTTAATTAATATTAAATCTAAAACATAAGAATTTTACATCATGGAATAACTACAAGCATGAATTCACTTAAATAATATACAATTATAGGATGCCACTTGGCAATAAATAGAATACACAATCATCCATTGTATAGGTCATAGGGTATGAAAGGGTGAAATAATATAAATCCTGAAAAAGATTACATAATCTCTTAAGATCCATGAAATAAAATACAATACAATAGGTATAACCATCCATAATAGAAATACAAGATCAGATAGAAAGGAACATCTACGCAAACACATCTAGCAATGACATCCAACGGTTAGATCTCAATGGTATAAGAAAATGCACTACCACCCAACCTCGTGGAACCTAAATGGCCCACTCCCACCACACTGAGGAGATAGTCTCAAGTCCCAAATAGGATAACCAAACACAAGTCAAAACCAACATCTAGGTTCAAGGAATCACCTCAAAGAAAACTATCTCAAAGGGTATCAAGACACAAGTATCAACTAATCCTAGAGGCAACATGGACACATAGGAAATCTATTATGTAAGCGGGCAAGTGTCATCCCATAAGTCAACTCTAAGGTTACCCTAGCAACCTCTACAAACTCTAGACCACCTAGTGTCTCTATGTGGCATCAGTATCCTTTCGTACAGACAAGGCATACTAACAAGTCAACTCTAAGGTTACCTTAGTAGTCTTTTAATACTCTGGAACCCCTAGTGACTTTCTATGGTACCAATATCTTATTAATTCATTTTAAACCCATTTAATGAAATGTTATCACTTACTAAAATAACCTACAATGGGTTACCCGCTAGCCTCTTTAGGGCCTTAGCCTCCATCGCAATCCACTTCCCAACATGACATATAGATAACCTACCCTAAGCTCAGCAAAAAAAAAAAAGATCTCAAATGACCATAACCCACACATCAGTTCTTAAATAAGCAATTGGAAAGTACTAAAATATTATTGATTAAAATCACATATTTCACCAACACAATCATCCTAAAAGGACTAATCCAAAATCAAGTAAACATAAACAAACCATGTCATAACATGACATCACCAAAAACAAATCATTTAATCACCTCAATCATATACAAGTAACTAGGAAGTAATCCAAATATAATTGATCGAAGACTCAAAGGTTATATCAAGGAAGACACATCATCCATCTCAGTTCTACAAAAGAACTAGAAAGCACATCAAAACATCTAATAAAACTCATCACAGTACACACATGACACATTACCATGGTTAGCTATAAAAGATCTTCATCAAAACATCATCATGACATCACACAAAAAATGACCAAGCCTCTAGTAAACATCCTGACAAGCCAAAGATAAGTCAACCCTGAAACCCATAATAGTAAACAATACATCATAAAGAGTACATACAAAAGTCATTTTCATAAACATTCTGTTTTGAAAATACATAAGTTCAATGTCCACTATAGTTTTTCAAGTTTTCATTTTCATTTTCAGATAATATAGTTGATAATGTTTTTTTATCTTAATTAGGGTTTCAATTTTCATTTCAAAAATACTCTAAATACTAATATTTTTGAATTAAAAAAATTATCACCCTTCATAAAGCTATACTCTTAATAAGATTTTTTTTAAAACCCATTTATTTATTTATTTAAATGTATAAATAGTTCTTTTGAGATAGAACAATTAAATAATACTTCATTAAAACAAAATCATGCCTTTAAATATTACCATGATAAATTTAATAATAATAATCAATTATTTACTAAAATATTTATTAAATCATTAATAATATATATAATTAAATTATTATTATTAATAAACTTTTAAATAAAATAATTATTAATTATTTATAATATAATAATATTAATACTTATTAAAAATATAATTCAAAACTTTTTAAATAAATAACAATTAAAAGAACATTATAAAATGATTTAAATATATCACTACCCCTAATTAATGGGAGGTTGTAAGGCCTAGCAGCCCGCTGCTTTAGTAGTATATGTTGCCTCGGTAGCGCTTGCCATTGTAGCCATGGGGGGGCGGGGTGGTCATGGCCCCTCACTACAGTTTTTTTAATATAAAACCACCAGCAACATTTTTTTTTTAAATGCCTCCCCCTATTGAAAATGAATTTATAATTTTATATAATAAAAAAATTCAAACAACAGCAACAAATAACTTAGAATACAATAACCATATTATTTTTTATTTTTTAAATCAAAATATCACCATAGATCTGATAGGGTAAAGAATCAGAAACAATTAAAATAAGAAATTTTAAAAAGCTAGTCATCCTTTCAAACCCCATCCCAATTTCAACCAACTAACTACAATTACCCAAAATTTTATCGAATAAAGATTTCAATCTTCATCTATCTATCATTGTTTGAAAAGAAAATCAATAGATTTACAAACAAGGGTTTCAATCCAGAGGAATTCTAAAACCAAAAACACAATAGATACGAAGAAGACGAGAATTCAAAGAATGAGCAACTACTACACAAACGCACAAGATCCTACCTAGATCTAATGCTAAAATCATGAATTCGCAAAACACACAAGAATTTCCTTCTCCTTCGAAAACCATCTTTTTTTAGAGACTAGCTCCTCCAAAACTTTGTTCTTGCAAAATGAGTTGTAGATCTTTGATAAAGAGTTCTCTCCTAAATTTAAGGCTTCAATTGTGGAATCACGGGAGAAGACTCGTTGATCTTTATCTTTATTATTTGAATATATATTAATTTTCATGCACAGCCTTTTTTCCATTTAATTAAAATATATTTATTAAATAATTTTCTTTATCTCTTTAATGAATTATTATTTTAATTTCATGCATAAGCTTTATAAAATTTAATGAAAATAAACTTTATTAAATTTATGTTTTCTCTTTTATTAAATCACGAGACACTTTTAATATAATATTTATTAATTTAACTAATAGTATTATTTAGAATTTATTATTAAAATAAAACTCCTAAATAATTGTTATTAAATTAACAAAAAATTATCGTAAACCCACAAAAAAAAATACAACAACACAACCAAAAGACAAAGCATAAATCAAACTACAGGCTCAAAATCACGAATTCACATCACTTGAGAAATTTGGAAAGGTGAAACTAACTCAAATACTTGTCCTACTTTTTTGGACAATTGGCTTAGGTTAGGATTTGGACTCAAGAGTTATCTCCCCACCTATACCATTGAAATATTGTGATAGGCTATGCTCATCTTGGCAATTTAAGGAAGTCGATACCTAGTACCTGCAATCTGCATAAAATCCACACATGTACAAACACATATATTCTAAACCAAATATGCAATGGCAAGAAATGTTACATCATGTAGATCTTGACTAATAGGTGACTACAACTGCCTTCCTCAACCACATCAAGAATGTCAAACATAAAGAAAACATACACGTACACCATACACATGCAAGTATGGGGTAAGTATCCATAGAAAATGCATATAAATCATTCATCTAACTAACATCATTAAATAACTAAAAGTGCTAAATGAACATATATCATCATCTAAAGGATAAACATAAACATATGAAATAACTAAATAACTAAAGAACTCATCACATTAATCAACTAAGTATGAAATAACATCTAAACACTTCGGTAACCAATTACTGATAATCATAAAACACAATCAGAAAATTGGCCTAAAAGAATCCAATAATACAAAAGAAAGGTCAACTAGGGGTAGGCATTACATCCACTCCCCCTTAACTTAGGCTTACTCTTGGAAGCTTGCAAAAAAAGATAAAAACCAAAGCACTCATTGTGCAGGTCCCATTGGACTCTTTCCCTTTATAGGAGGATAAGACTCCCCTGAAAACACCCAAGAAAGAACAAAAACAGTGCTCATAATTCAACCAAAGGTACACCACCTTAATGCACATTCATAAGAAAATATGTCTAAAATCCAACTCACAAGTTTTCCTTTTTCTATGTTTCAAGAAATCAAGTTGAAAATTTCAAGTCTTTAAGTTATAAAAGATGCTTAACATTGTTTAAGTTTTGTTTTCAATTCGACTAGTTCAAGTGTTCAAGTTTGTAATAGATACATATAAAAGTTCAAGTTTTGTTCCAGCTCAACTAGTTAGCAACTAGTGGCATTCCAATATACCCAAAGCTCCCAACGTAGAAACCTAGCCTCTAATACTAGATGTAATGCCCCATTAGGTGACCCAAAAAAAATTAACCTAAAGTTTCAGTAAGTTTTCCAAACATTTTTTTTTGAAAGATAATAAACAACATATATAATATAGTGGAAGCAATAACAACAAGAGATAAAATAGCAGAAGCATACAACCATCATAAACAAATTACATCTTCTAAGGGTCCCATGGCGTTGAATCACATTTAAGTTTAATTAATATTAAATCTAAAACATAATAATTCCACATCATGGAATAACTACAAGCATGAATTCATTTAAATAATATACAATTACAAGATGCCACTTGGCATTAAACAGAATGAACAATCATCCACTATGTAGGTCACAGGGTATGAAATGTTGAAATAATATACATAATAAAATAGATTACATCATCCCTTAATATCCATGAAATAAAATACAATACAATAGGTATAACCATCCATCACAGAAATACAAGATCAAATAGAAAGGAACATCTACACAAACACATCCAGCAACGACATCCAACAATTGGATCTCAATGGTATATGAAAATGCACTACCACTCGACCTCATGGAAGCTAAATGGCCCACTCCCATGGCATTGAGGAGATAGTCTCAAATCCAAAACAGGATAACAAAACACAAGTCAAAACCAACTTCTAGGTTCAAGGAATCACCTGAAAGCAAACTATCTCAAAGGGTACCAAGACACAAGTATCAACTAATCCTAGAGGCAACATGGACACATAGGAAATCTACTATGTAAGTGGGCAAGTGTCATGGCATGATTCAACTCTAAGGTTACCTTGGCAACCACTACAAACTCCGGACCCCCTAGTGTCTCTATGTGGCATCAGTATCCTTTCATACAAACAAGGCATACTAACAAGTCAACTCTAAGGTTACCCTAGTAGTCTTTTAATACTTCGGACCCCCTAGTGACTTTTTGTGGTACCAATCTCTTATTAATTTATTTTAATTTATTTTAAGCCCATTTAATGAAATGTTATCACTTATTAAAATAACCTACAATGGGTTACCTGGTAGCCTCTTTAGGGTTTTGGCCTCCATTGCATGCCACTTTCCAACATGACATACTGATAACCTGCCCTAAGCTCAGCAAAAGAAAAAGATCTCAAATGACCATAACCCACACATCAATTCTTAAACAAGTGATTGGAAAGCATTGAAATATCACTGATCAAAATCACAAATTTCATGAACACAATCATCCTAAAGGACTGTATAGACACTTAAAATTGTCCCAAATGCTATATTAATTCATTTAATATTTATTTTGACATTATTATTAATTTATTATTATTTTCATATTATTATACTTATTTAATCAAATTTATTTAATTAAATAGGTTCATTTCCCTAACGTATTTAAATTTAATTTAAATACTCACCTCTAATGTATTAAATTTATTTAATGCATAGTGCTCCATGAATCCCCTTTCGAATAAATTCTAATTTATTTAATTCCCTCCACTTTATTAAATTCTTTAATCTTGTGATTAAGTTAAATCCTATTCAATTTAATCCTAATCTCATCCTAAAAACCTAGTTGACACCCATCACTTTCATCCTTCTAAGCCTACCCATTAGTTAATCCCATTTAATTATCCTAAGCACCTCTCTAAACACCTTTTAGCTCCTAAGTATTTGCTCACACATGTGTGAGCAACTCAAGATCTAATAAAGCTTTCATTTCATTATTTTATTCATGCCTCTTACACCTCTTACACATTTGTCCACCTTTCCTTTCTCCAAGGTTTCTCACACATGTATGAGAAAACCTTGAGCCATCACTTTCACTAAAAGGGCTTTAGTGACCTTTGCATGGCTTGTCTCCTTGGCCCATGTGTCTCCCTTGTGGGACCTATGTGGATGCCACATAGATGCCACCTCCCCAAGGCCTCTCTCAAACCTATAAATAGAGACCTTGTCTCAAGCATTTCTCATCTCCCTCATTTGCATTGTTATCATGCTAGTTTAGAGTTAGAGATTTCTAGTGATTTTAGTGATTTTATGCATTTTTACTAACCCCTTTTTAGTTGTTAGATTACATTTCATTTGCATTGTTAACTTAGTTTTGATTTCTTGCATCCACATTCATATCCTTTGAGTACTTTCAAGAATGGTTGCTTCCATAGCCATTGCTTGAAGTATTCTCCATTCATCTTAGTATAGTCTCATTATCATTGCATATCAGTTATCAATCATTGGGATTCATAGTTGTGTTTGGGGAGAGCACACTCACATCCCTCCAATCTAAAGCACACCAAAAAGGCTTCTTATGGGCACCCTTGTTGAGCTGCTTTGAGGTTGTGTGGAGACTCTTTCTTTTTGGTTGCATAGTTTTAAAACACAAGTCTAATGTTTAGTTGTATTTTTGTTTTGTTTTCAATCTTTGATATACACATGTACAACTAATGTTTACTTGTTTACGCATGCTCCCAACATGTTAGGTTTTTGTGTATACAAACTATTCCAAAATCAAGTAAACATAAACCAAACCATTTTATAAAATGACATCACCAAAAACAAATTTTTTAATTACCTCAGTCCTATACAAGCGACTAGGAAGCAATCCAAAGATAATTGATCAAAGACCCAAAGGTTATATCAGGAAAGACACATCATCCACCTCAGTTCTACACAAGAACTGAAAAGCACATCTGAACAAACTCATCATAGCACACACATGACACATTACCATGGTCAGATATAAAATATCATCATCAAAACATCATCATGACATCACAAAACAAAACTCCCAAGCCTTTGATAAACATCTTGACTAGCCAAAGCTAAGTCAATCCCAAAACCCATAACAGCAAACCACACATCATAAAGAGTACATACAAAAGTCATTTTCATAATTCATTTTGTTTTGAAAATACATAAGTTCAATGTTCACTATAGGTTTTTAAGTTTTCATTTTCATTTTCAAATAATACAGTTGATAATGGTTTTTTATCTTAATCAGGGTTTCCATTTCCATTTCCAAAATACTCTAAATACTAATATTTTTGAATAAACAAAATTATCGCCCTTCATAAAGCTATATTCTTAATAAGATTTTTATTTTTAAAAACTATTTATTTATTTATTTATTTAAATATACAAATAGTTCTTTTGAGATAGAACAATTAAATAATACTTCATTAAAATAAAATCATGCCTCTAAATATTACCACAATAAATTTAATAATAATAATCAATTATTTACTAAAATATTTATTAAATTAGTAATAATATATAATTATATTATTTATAATAATAAACTTTTAAATAAAATAATTATTAAAATATATAATAATATTATTATTTATTAAAAATATAATTTAAAACTTTTTAAAATAAATAAAAATAATAATAAATCATTATAAAGCGATTTAAATATATCGATACCCCTAATTAAGGGGAGGCCATAAGGTTTGACTACAGCTTGTTACTTTAGCACCGTATGCTACCTTGGCAGTGGTCACTGCTTTGGCAACAGTTGCCATCACAGCCGTGAGAGGAGGGGGGTCATGGCCCCTCCTCACTTAATTTTTTTAAATTATTTTTTTAATATAAAACCACTAGCAACATTATAAAAAAATGCCCCCGTACTGAAAATGAATTTATAATTTTATAAAATACTATTTTTCAAAGAATAGTAAAAATAACTCAAAATATAATTACCATATAAATATTTTTTTAAATCAAAATATCACCATAGATCTGATAGGGTAAAGAATCAAAATTAATTAAAATAAGCAATTTTTAAAAATGGGTCATCCTTTCAAACCCCATCCCAATTTCAACCAACTACAATTACCCAAAATTTTATCGAATAAAGATTTTAATTTTCATCTGTCTATCGTTGTTTGAAAATAATATCAATAGATTTATGAACAAGGGTTTCGATCTAGAGGAATTCTAAACTAGAAACAAAACAGATACAAAGAAGACAGGAATTCGAAGAATGAGCAACTACTACACAAACCCACAAGATCCTACCTGGATCGAATGTTAAACTAGTGAATGCACAAAACGCGCAAGAATTTCCTTCTCTTTTGAAAAACCTCTCTTTTTGGAAACTAACTCCTCCAAAACTTGGTTCTTGCAAAATGAGCACTAGATCTCTGATAAAGAGTTCTCTCCTAAATTTAGAGCTTCAATTGTGCAATCACGCAAGAAGACTCATTGATCTTTATCTTTATTATTTAATTATATTTTAAAATTTTCATGCACAACCTTTTTATTATTTAATTAAAATATTTTTATTAAATATTTTTCTTTCTCTCTTTAATTAATTTATTATATTTTAATTTCATGCATAAGCTTTATACAATTTAATTAAAATAAACTTTTATAAATTTATGTTTTCTCTCTCTTATTAAATAGTGAGACATTATTAATATAATATTTGTTAATTTAACTAATAATATTGTTTAGATTTTATTATTAAAATAAAACTCCTAAATTATTATTAAATTAAATAAATAAAAAATGCTAAAATTTTAATTTTAATAAAATCTTTTAAATTTAATTCTTTTATTTAATTAATATCTCAATTAATTAAATATAATTAAATATTGAATTTTCTTTATAAATTTTTCGTTAAATTATCTTTTAATTTGATTTAATTATAACAGAAAATCATTGCAAACCCACAAAACGAAATACAACAACTCAACCAAAAGACAAAGCATAATTTCAAACTATAGGGTAAAAATCACATATTCACATCACTTGACGAATTTGGAAAGGTGAAACTAACTTAGATACTTGTCCTACTTTCTAGGACAATTGGCTTAGGTTAGGATTTGGACTCAAGAGTTATCTTCCCACTTATACCATTGAAAAACTACGATAGGGTATGCTCATCCTGGCAATTTAGGAAAGTTGATACCTAGTCCCTACAATCCGCATAAAATCCACACATGTAAAAACACAGATATTCTAAACTAAATAGGCAATGGTGGGAAGTGGTACATCATGTAGATCCCGACTAGCAGGTGACTATGATTCCCTTCCTCAACCACATTAGGAACATCAAACATAAAGAAAACATACACGTACACCATACACATGCAAGTATGGGGTAAGTATCCATAGAAAATGCATATAAATCATTCATCTAACTAACATCATTAAATAACTTAAAGCACTAAATGAACATATATCATCATTTAAAGGATAAACATAAATACATGAAATAACTAAATAACTTGTCACATTAATCAAGTGAGTATGAAATAATTAATCAAGTGAGTATGAAATAACATCTAAACACTCTATTAACCAAGTACTAGTAATCATAAAACACAATCAAAAAATTGGCCTAAAAGAATCTAACAATATAATAGAAAAGTCAACTAGGGGTAGGCATTATAGAAGATGGAGATGCTCATGCACATGGAAGGACCTGGTAGATGGAAAATCTCTAGCAAGCAAAACCCCACTTGAAGATTGATGAGAAAATGATAAGGATCCAAAATTTGTGAGCAACAATCAAGATCCAACATATGGAAAAAATCTCATAGACAATGAACCCTAGTCAAGGCTCAATTAGATGAAAACATTCCAACTAAAAATTGTGAAGGCCCACTGAATAGTAAAGAACCAATAGACAATAAAACTCCATTTGTAGAGTGGAAAGCCCCAGCTAAAGCCAACAATATCCTTGTTAGAGTAAATAATTAATTTACTAATTATTTATTCTATTTACTTAAGCTTACTTAGGTAAATGCATTTCATTTATTAGTTGTAGTCTAGGAGTTTGTTATAAGTTGTTGACAATACGGGAGTTTGTTCTCTCCTAAGTCATACTTATCCTCTCACCTTGTTCGAGGACTTTCCACCTCATGTGGATGTATGCTTAGTTGTCACACTTATCTCCTAGCATCTTCTAGCTTGTTTTAGGAGATTCCTTGAGGCCTTTATAAGCGGTCTCTCCTTCATTGTATTTCATATCAATCACATATTGCATATTGTAAATACATATTTTCTTATGTTTGCATATTTTCTCTCTCATGTCCATTTAGGGTTTTTCCCTTGCTCCACGCTCTTCTCTCCTTGGCTTCTCTTTGACAAGTTTTTGCATGCAGGTGATCTTGGCCGTCTTTGGAGTTGGATTTCATCAACTCCAACATGGTATCAGAGCCTTGCTGCTGTTGCCTGATTAAAGGATTTTTGAAGCTGTGATTTGAAGTTACAAACCCTAGTTTGTTTATACATTTTTCATCAAATTAGGGGAATATAAAATTTTTGGAGCACGTTGGGCCCAAATGGACATTGCCATTAGATTCAGAAGGTACTTTTCAGCTAAGATCCATATAAAATATGTCATTTTTGGAGACAGAGCTCTGGGAGGCAAAACAAATTTGCTTGCAAGGCTTCTCCATACAAATCGTACAAACGCGTAGAGCCAAAAAAAATTTAAAAAGCCACCCCGCCTCGCGACCACTAAGTGCCCATCGCCACACCAGTGTGCAGCCTATAGCGATCGCGCCACCATAACGTTGTCGCCGCCGTCGGGCCACCTACTAG
Source organism: Cupressus sempervirens (assembly GCA_028749045.1). Classification (NCBI taxonomy): domain Eukaryota; kingdom Viridiplantae; phylum Streptophyta; class Pinopsida; order Cupressales; family Cupressaceae; genus Cupressus; species Cupressus sempervirens. Next base: position 598,306,880 of record CM053793.1, read on the forward strand.
CCACCGTGGCTGGGCGACACCCCCAACTCCCACCACCTCTTCAGCGGTGACACCGGCAACGTTTCCAGATCTTGCCACCTCTGCTCATGCAGTGCTCCTCTACTGTTGGCTCTATGCTCATCCTCCACTCCTACCCTGTCAGCTCCACATTAGCACTTCGTCAACAATTTGTGTGGATTTTGAGCCAGTTCGCACCTGACATGTGGCAAGTCTGCCACATGGCCCCTGCCACGTCACCACACGGCCACATCATCATTGTCATATGGCTGCCACATGGCACCTTTTTTGCATTGACAAGCTGCAGGCCATCAAATTTAGGATAGTGAAATGCTGACATCAACATGACATCATCCTACATCAGCATACCTTGCTTGCACATCTCCTAGGTCAGTTTTTGACCTACCTTCAATTTTTTGGCCATAACTTGAGCATATAGAGGTATTTTTTCGATCCGAAAGAAGCACCAAAAAGTTGGTTCTGAGACAGATACATTGGTGCAGGTATTTTTAGGTTTTGATGCATTTTTATTACCCTTTTTCAGTTGAAGTCTGAAGTTCTATTTTTGACTCCGGCATGCATATCTTTTGCATCCCATGTTAGTTTTTTGAAAACTTTATTTTTTTGGAAAGCTAGTTTTGTCATATTTTCAAAAATGTAGTCATTTTTCTTAGTTTTTGGCCCATGCTCTTTCTATCATATTTTTGGCATTTTTTCTATATGGTGGATATCTTGAGTGTTTTAGGCCAAAGGATCATTTTCCGAGCATGGTTTTCTTTGTTTTGGGTTGTACTTTTTTTTTTTGTAGCTTGTTTTTAGTTTTGATCATTGTAGCTATCATTTTGAAGCACTTTTATGTATTGCACTAAGATAAAGTGCCACTTTTGCATTCTGAGGGTCATGAACATTATTTTGAGTCAATTGTACTTGCACTATTTTTATAAAGCACCATGAGGGGGATAGTTGTTTGCTATTTTAAGCATGCTCCCTTTGTCAAGTGAGTGTCCCTTCCATGAAATTAGCCCCATGCAAAGTCAGTATGATTGTGTCTTTATAAGTGTTTGTACCTCTTCCTCTCTCATCGTTCTTGGTTCGTCTACAAGAGACTTTGGCCCACCTTCTCAATTGCCTGTCATCTCACCCCGTCTGCATTAAGGGGGGGTTATGTTGTTGTTCTAATGCATCCGTAGTTTGATGGTTCGATAGTGTGAACTATGTATTCAGTGGTTGATCCTATATACAAGGCGATTGCAGTGGCTGGCTACCTATGCATTTTGGTGAGATGGATCATCTACCATATAGACATGCTCGGTTCATGCCATCTTCTTCCTTGGTGGTACTTCAGATCAGCAGTTGTAGTTTTCTTTCTGATGGAAAATTTGCGGCTTCTTTATGCTTTAGTGATGCTCTTCATGATCATTCCTTGTTCCTGTTTTAGGGGACATTTCCCTAGTTGGAGGCTTCTTTAGTCCTTCACTAGGTTACCTCTTTTTGGGGGAGAGTTTTTCCCATGTGGTTTTCTCTCTTTCCCCATTTTACAGAGGTTGCATCTTTTGCATTTGTTCATGGGTACTTAACATGGCCTCATTGTCAGGACTCATTCTGCATTTCATCTTAGTTTTGTGAGCTTAAGGCATTTCCCTAAGTTGCACTTAAGGGGGGGTGTTAGAGTAAATAATTAATTTACTAATTATTTATTCTATTTACTTAAGCTTACTTAGGTAAATGCATTTCATTTATTAGTTGTAGTCTAGGAGTTTGTTATAAGTTGTTGAGAATACGGGAGTTTGTTCTCTCCTAAGTCATACTTATCCTCTCACCTTGTTCGAGGACTTTCTACCTCATGTGGATGTATGCTTAGTTGTCACACTTATCTCCTAGCATCTTCTAGCTTGTTCTAGGAGATTCCTTGAGGCTTTTATAAGTGGTCTCTCCTTCATTGTATTTCATATCAATCACATATTGTATATTGTAAATACATATTTTCTTGTGTTTGCATATTTTCTCTCTCATGTTCATTTAGGATTTTTCCCTTGCTCCACGCTCTTCTCTCCTTGGCTTCTCTTTGACAGGTTTTCGCATGCAGGTGATCTTGGGCATCTTCGGAGTTGGATTTCATCAACTCCAACAATCCCAGCAGATAGTGAAGCTCCAACAAACACAAAAAATCCTAGTTGAAGCTCTGATTTATATCCTAGTAATTTTTTTAAATGAAACTGTGAAAGTTGGATCTAGTTTTAGCAGCTTCATTATTTCTTACATAGATATTTATATTATGTTTAGCCTTTCTATACCCATATCCATTACAACCATAACATTATGCATCGAAGTTCTTGATATTTCATTTGCATCCACCCATCAAAAATTCACTCTACTTTTGCATTGAAATGCCTTATGTTGTAAATTTTTGCAATGATAGCATCTTCCATTAAAAATATATCTCCTTTTCAAACTTCTACACATCAACTCTATCTCCTAATTTATTGCAAGAAAGACACATACTATCCAAAGAAGAGTACATGTAATAAATGAGAGCTCTATGACTCATTAGCCCCTTTTTGTTCATTGCCTACACCAAATTATTTTCTTCTTCACATGTTTCCATTCTACTGGATTCTTTTAATCTTCCAATTACTTCCAGTTACGCTACTTTGGGTATATCATATCCTTCTTTTAGTCTTCCTACTTTTTCTCTTCCATACCCATCTGCTTATGGTTTATCATTACTCTTTGTCTTCTATCTTTTGGTCTACCATTTCTATCTACTTTTGGTCTACATTTACTTTTCATCTTCTTTCTTTTGGTTGGCCATAATCCATGTAGCTTCCCCTAGATCAATTAATCATTTCTTTATTTTCTCATCGCTCTATAGAAAATTAGAATCCACTTTGTCCTTATTAAGTTCCATTTCAACTTCATCTCACTATATTCCATTTTACTTGACTAGAAAACACATTATCACATTTGTCTTCAATGTAATAGATTCTTATTTGTCTTAAAATCATTTGCAACCCTTTTATCAATTTTGTTTTTAATAATGCAATCATCACTTTTTAACATAACTTCATAACATTTCTTATGCATTTGACTTACACTTAACAAATAATGTTTGAAGCCCTCAAAAGGAAATGCATCATTAGTTTTATGTTTATCATCAATTGAAATAGTTTCAATGTCTTTAATTTGTGCACTTCTTTCTCTTAAAAATCTAATTGCTCTAATATCATATTCTTCAAGCTTGATAAATCTTCTCTTGTCTTGTATCATATGATCTAAACATTTGGAATCTATGATCTATGCTTCTCCAACAACTTTAGCATGCAATACAATTTCCTTTTCCTTTTTAGAAATAGCTAAAAATAGAGGCTTCTCAATTGTTTCAATAGCATCTCCATCTTTAGAAAAAAATGACTATGGATTATAAGCTCTTCTTTCCCTTTCCTTTGAAATTAAATTTCTTTATGAAATCTCCTTTATTTTGATTATCTTTTCTACCATATTTTAATTCAAAAATATATTCCTTTTGCTTGCAATAATTAGAAAATTCTCTTATCCTTCCATAATCAATGCACTTAAGAGATAACTTGCCTTTGTAACTATTGGTATTGTACTTGAATATTCTTGAAAGATATGTTTTAGCTACTTTTGATATCTAGCATCACCCAAGTTCAACATATTCAATAGCTTTGAATGTAGTCTCCCACTTTTCTCTTTCAACTTCTATGATCTTAAATGTAGAAAGTGAACCACTAAGTTGATCAAATGAATACTAACTTAGATCATTGTTCTCCCTTATTGAACATGGTTATTTGTATGAACTTTTTGGTAGTATTAATAATATATTGATTATGAAATGTGTGTCCTCTAAATGTCAACCAATGACTCTAATTTCATTAATAATATTGGTAACTCTGTAAATGTAGCTTTCAATGCTTACATCTTCTAGTTTTCTTATGACCCCATACTTTTGTTTGAGATTAATATGTCTTTCTTGTTTTGTCTTTAAATCTCTTCAATATACTAAGACCAATCTGCCCCAAATCTCTTTAACAGTATCCAATATTTTTACCTTTCCAAATGTTGTGTCACAAAGATTACTAATAAGATTCTCTTTCTTTTTGGCTTCATTTTTTCTTTCTTCTTCACTACTCAAAGGTCTTCCAAAGGAGGCTAGAAATAAGTTTGAATAACCTCCCAAATACCATTCTATAATGTTTTCAATTTGTTTCCATATTTTCCTTCCATAGGAAAAAAATTAGTGTCATCAAATACTAGAGCCTTAAAATGTATATATATATATATATTTATTTATTTATTTATTTATTTATTTATTTATTTATTTATTTATTTATTTATTTATTTATTTATTTATTACAAGGGGTGGTAGGAGTTCATTACTCTAAAACTACAATGAAGTGCTCACTAGACAATTCACTAATTTTGTATATAGAGGCTCACTTCTAAAGTTCCAAAATACAAAAACCAACTTGTGCACCTAAGACTCATTGTCTCAAGGTACATACAATTCTTTACAAGGTTAAAGAAATATTATCTTTGATAATACAACTAACCTACATAGCATTGTCAACCTTAGAAACACATTGTTACTATATTTTCTTCTCTTCCACTGTCACTAAAGTTGATTGTAGAACTATGGTGGTTCTCACAATATCCTCTTTCTTTGCACCTTACATTTTTTCAAGCACAAATTATAGTTAATACAAGATAGATTTTTGAAAATTTAAACAAGGTCGATCATGTCATTGGTATATTACAATTTAAATTACAATCTAGACAAAAAAAAAATAGAAATATGCAATAAGGTTGCATAGAAGAAGCATTTGAGCTAAAACATACAATGGACCAACTAGATAAGAGAGAAACATTAAATGTGTAGGTCATATATAGATCAAACTTGTCTGATAAGAGATCATTATTAAATGTATATAATCTGGAGCTAAATCAAGAAACGTGTGTTGGGTGATGCGACGCGCTCCCCTGCCCACAGGTGGTTAATTATGTGGTGTTCCATGTTCACTAACAGTCATGGCTTTTGGTGCAACGGCAAATGGGCCCAAAAATTGGTATCAGAGCCTGGTTTTGGCTTGGTCATGGGTTCAAATCTCCCCGGTGCCTTCCCGACCCGCGTAAGCACCTGGTATGTGCGTCGAGGGGGAGATTGTTGGGTGATGCGACGCGCTCCCCTGCCCACAGGTGGTTAATTATGTGGTGTTCCATGTTCACTAACAGTCATGGCTTTTGGTGCAACGGCAAATGGGCCCAACGTGTTCCACTCCAAGGGAGACAGAGACCATGAAAATGCTACACGTTTCTTGGTACCATGTTCACAATTGCCTAAACACCTTAATTATCTAATTGAATCTAGACTTCCATGCATTATGGAGAGATCTACAAGTCACATCAAAAGTTTTGTCACATGCCAATAATCCACAACAAAAGCCACCATAGTGCATTTTTGAGTCATAACAATTGAACAAAATTGCAACACAAAGAGATATAAGTTTCAAATTTATAAATTTAAAAAAAAATTGAATCACCAAAGAATGTCTCAATAAATACCAAAACTTGAGTCCAACTACATAATTATCAACACACCTTTAACCCATATCTCTAAGTAGAAATTTTTCAGGAAGTACACTTGCAATAATGTTACTATAATTTTATCTCTTTGTCATTACAGTAGGGATTCCAAATATAAGAATATAATAATGAAGCACTAATGAACATCATATTTTCATGATCATAAGATACATATCTATTTTCTACCATAGTGTACCCTTTTATGCATATTTATCTTTCATTGATCTATAAATTTAGTACACAAGCTTACATTTTGGAATAGACTTTTGGACCATGGTGTTAGCACAAATATGAACACCTCTAGAACACAATAACACAACATTTGAAATCAATGACAAAAAATAATCAAATATATTTTATAAATGTACCCTCATTCCTACCTTTGATTTCAATTTTTTGAGTAACTTTTTTAACAAAAAAGGCAAAATTATAGTTGAGATAAAGTTGTGGGGAAAGCAAAAAAAATTCCTTAAATTCAAAAGTGTAGGTATCTAGTTCATAAATTTTAATAGACTTAGCATTGTCCTTTGTATAGTTTTGAATCTCTTTGCTTTGAGAAATTGTATCTCTAATTTCCTCAACTACAATTTGTTGAGTTATTTTCTATGTGGGCCTACCTCTTTAAGAATGATCGACAATAACTTTGTTGCCATTAGGATTTTTTTGGGAGCCAAATAAATTCACACCGGATCCTTTGCCTAGAGAATTCAATGGGGAATAAAATCATGATAAGAGTTAGGAACAATAAACTTGGTGTGGCCAGTAGAGCTCCAAAAAAGGAGGATTGGCTTAGATAATGTAGGTTAGGGTGCTCAAGGTATAGGAAAATGTTAACAAAATGAAGACTTTGAATTACAATGGCTTCTAATTAGAAGTGTTTTAGAGAGGATTGGGGTTTTTGTAAGCATGGTTATCGGATAAAATTTGAGTGGTTGGATCATTAATATTCAAGAAAGAATGGTATAGCTCCTAAAATAACCCTCTCTCCTACATGTCAATGAAAGAAGCGTGTGACCCCAAAACCTAAGGAATTTGCAAATAATTATGATTTAAAATTGAATAAATCTCAACTAAAAACTCCCAAGAATCACTTGCATGCAAACACCTATCATAGAAAGAGACAAGCAAAGCTATGGAAGCTTGAATTCATAGATCCACAAAAGATAAAACATTCTTTGTGTAGAAAAAAGAGATTATAATTGTATTGAATGAATGAATTTTTATGAAGAGATTGGTCCTTAAAAACGAGATCAAAACTCTAAAAGGTAACTAACCTAGGTTGAATGATAATAATTAATAATTAATTAATTATTATATGCCTAAAGGTTAGCTTAAGTAAACTATAGATAATAAGTGACTTAATAATTAGATAAAAATGACCAAATTAATAAGAAAATACCTTATTACTCTAACACCACACCCCCCCCCAACCTTAAGATAAACCTAGGGAGTAGCTAAAAACGTAGGAACTACTATTGAAAGCAAATTCAGGTCTTGAAAACAAGGCCCAATGAGGTACCCAATCACAACCAAATATCTATAAAGATGAGAAATGGAGAAACTGCACGAAAGCCCTACTCCAAAAAGTAATGGAAAGAATGTCCCTAGATATAGGAATAAAAGGATGATCATGAAACTGCAAACACTGTCAATTGTTGATCTAAAGAACCTCCACTAGATAGAACATGACCAGGTAGACAAGATGAATTCTAAAGAGTTGATCAATTGAAGATGGAAGATAACTTCATGGCCTCCAAAAGTAGGAATGAAAGAGTATCCATTTGATAAATGACCCATCTCACCAAAATGCATAAGTATCCAGCCACCGCACTCGCCTAGTACTTAGGAACAAATATTTAATACATAGCTCACTCCATCAAACCAAGAAAGCATTAGAACTAATGCAACCCCACTATAATGATGAGAGGTAATATAGAAACACTAAAACTGAATACATAATCTCCTATAGAAAGAAGAACCAAGAACATCAAGACTACAAAAGAAGTACAAACACCTATAAAGGCATGTGTCCTCAACACATCATGAGGCTAATGTCATGGAAGGAAAACTCACTTGATAAAGGAAGATGGTAAAAATGGCAAACATGAAACCCCCCAAGGCACTTTATAATGTAGTGTGAGTACAACAAGACACAAAGATGTGCAAGATCCTGAAATTCAATAGAGTGGCACTTTATCTCAATGCTTTTATAAAAAAAGCTTAGAATAGATATCTAAAAGATCGCAAGAGACATAAGGCCGATATGAGAGATAGTATAGCCCATGACGAGTCATCCCGAGCAACAAAAGCAATCCCCAGATTTGAAATAGCCAAGATATCTACCAGAGTGCAAAAATGAAAAAAAATCTAAATATAATATATTTGAATTAGAATCTTTAAAAAAAAACCATCACTAGAAAGAGAATAGAACAAACTTTCCAATGATATAAAGTTTTTGAAAAATAGAGTTCAGATGATCAAGATATGCCTTCCAAAGTTCAAAATAGAAACCTTGACTTTGACTATGTAAATAGGAAACCAAATGGAAAAAACAGAAAACCAAACCTACACCATCACGATAGGCTCAAAAAGAGATTTTCGATGAATATATGATTTGTCAAAAAATACATTTGTATTCCCAAGATATGGCCAAAAAACCATCAATAACTTTTTAGGATAAAATAAATCAAAGAGATGACAGTTTCAAGGCCATCAAATTTTATCTCAAAAATTTTGACATCGTGACTTGCATCGTACTACTACAAATGTCATCAAATGATAGGTGATGCAGGGTTGATGCAATGTCCTTTGGCACTTCTTTTTTAATATTTTTGAAAAAACTTTAAAAGCATGCACTTTTTACAAAAAAAAACCATGCATTTTTTCAAGCAAAGTTTTTCAACATTGTGCTTTTTTGTTTTTTTTTGTTATAAAAAATTACATCTCTACCTTAGGAGTGTGCCCAATCTAGGGACAATTTTTTTCCTCATATTATAATTCTGTCCAAATTATATGTATCTTATATGGAAATGGGAGTTTTTGGGCACTTTAAGCTTAATTGTGATGTATGTTTGGGCTCAAAGTGATCAAAAACAAAAGTCCCCCCAGATCTAATAAAAAAAATTCTCTAAAAAAATGATCTAGAAAAGCAAGGCCAACGATTTTGAAGCTTTCATACCATGTTGAAGTTGAGGAAAGCCCAATCCATAGTTCTTAGAATCACTTGCATGCAAACACATGTCACTGAAATAGAGAAGTAAAACTACGAAGGCTTGAATTCACAAATCCACAAAAGATGGAACATTCTTGATGTACAAAAAAGAAATTGCAATTGTATTAACTGAATGAATTGTTACAAAGAGAGATTAATCCTTATAAATGATAACAGAACCCTAAAAGGTAACTAACCTAGGTTGCATGATAATAATTAATAAAAGAATTAATTATTATATGCTTAAAATTTAGCTCAAGTAAACTAGGGATAATAAGTGACTTAATAATTAAATAAAGATGACTTAACTAATAAGAACTTTCTAAAAAGATCATTGATAGATTTTATTTGAGAGATTTAGAGGTCATAGGGACAAATCTAGAGGTATTATAAATTATGTGTCCTTGAGTCCCATAGGCTGCTTCGACCTCATGAACACTATTAAAATATTTCATTCATCCAATAATGCCTTGAACAAATAAAAAATTCAAATTTTTAACGCTCCCTTTTCTCTATTACTAAAATTTTTTGATAGTTCACACATAACTTGATTATTTGAATACACATTCTTGGTTATGTGAGTATATGGTGAAACAATAGGTAAATAGTTTGAAACCAATTGATTCTTTTTTAGTGTGTTAATATCTAACAAAACTATCATACAAATTTCAAAGAATGTCACACCTGTATTTATCATAGAAAAGACTCGATAATTATTGTATAATTTGACATGCCTCTTAAAAATCTTCATATCATTATATAGGTTCACAAAATTCTATACAAAAAGCCTTATATCATTGGCTTTAATATTATTGTATACTTTCACAATATGTTATACAATAAGCTTTACATCAGCGATAAGTTTCAAAACATGCTTTCCACAAGCAAAAGCCATAATATCATTGTTGTAATTTTTTCTTGGAAATAAAGAGAATGACAATATATGATTTTTTAAAAAGAGTGAATTTTTTTGCCAACTATGATTTCAACAATGAATAATGCAGTTAGTATATTTACTAGCTTCGTGATGTTTATTCAATAATGTGGTTTTTCCACTATCAATAATGTTGTGTTGGCTACCTATGGTAAAGTTAGTTATGTGGTACATATTAAAAAGTATACAAAATTCATTTTCATCTCAGGATCTATCTAGATGTGCACAAGTATTCCACATCAACAAGAAGAATGGTATCATCTATAGTTGTATTTTTCTATTTTAAAGAATTCTGCTAAATGCAATGTAATTAAAATCCTTCAAAAGAGTTGAAGGAGACAAAAAAAAAAAAAGATACCCAGAGATAGGGAGCTAAATTAGAATAGAGGGTTAACAATATAGAGATTTAAGAATAGGAAAAATTAATAGAGAGAGGTCATGTCCATTCCTTTTCAAAACCTAAAATAAAAGTATATTATATTATTATATTTTTTAAGGAGGTATAATTTTACTTCTAAAAGTAACAATAGAAAAATTGATAAATCATACAAATGGGTGATATTTCCACCACTCACTTGATGCATGTAAAGATTAAAATTAATTAGAAATTTTTTATTGTGAGTCTCCAATATTATTTTAATCCAAAATCTTTCTTATACAATAAAAATAAAAATTTTAACATAAGAACCTTTTTCCACCTTATTTATTTTTTAAAAAAAATTAAACAAGTAATAAACCATACGAAAATGACCTAAAAAAAATTAAACAAAATTCACTAATAACTAAATCACTATCTATTACAAAATAAAAAATTTGGCTCTGCTTGCAAGAATTTTTGTAATGCAAATGTTTATGTACAAGAAAAATTATCACTTTTGCAATGCGAAAATCCAAATAAACTATCACATGATAGAACATTGTGTGAGGAGATAAAAAGGTCAAAAGGGAGAGAAATGTATTAAAATTTGAGCCCCTAAAGGAACACATGTCATTACGACCACCTTCTCACCCTTAACTCTAATTCGGGGTGTGAAGCATTCATACAGATTTCGTAATATGGGTCATTCCAGCTCAGTGAAACCCTGTAGGGGACCTCTTCACCAGGGACACTCCTCTCGTAGCACTCAACTTTATCACAGACCTTTGGTAGCCACACTGATCATTCGATGTTGGATTTTTTCCCTACGAGGATGGATACCTAATCTTTTATGTGATGTCTCATGCTTTCTTCTTCTTCTTCCATTGTTGTACTTATTCTTTTGTGGTCACCATTTGGTGCTCTGTTTGTCTCCTATTTTCTTGATGTAAGCTTCTAGTCTTATAGATCCTCGTTGTGGTCTCTTGTAGGACATTAATAATATTATCTTATCTTATCCCAGCCTGAAAGGAGATTTACAAGCCCACATATTAAAAGCAAACATCTTAAGATAAATATTTCAAATTCCAAGTGAAGCATAGGAAAACCATGTGGATGGAATGTTAGCCACCAAGCTAAGGGAATGAGGGACTTGAATTCAACATGATAGTGTGGATTATTTTAAATGTTGAAACATATCAAAGGTCTATTTGGATTTCCAGTACTGATCCATTAAGAAGTGTATAAAGAATAGGCATTCAATGAGTGAATTGTAGAAAAAGACAAGTAAGTTGTGGTAGAAAAGGAACAAACTACAAAGATAGGTGTGAATTCTTTGATGTTTTGAATAACCAAGAGGGAAGAGTGATCTAAAACAGTGCGAAGGAAATCTTTCAAAATAATATGAAAGTAGCGATAATTCTGTAAATCTATAAAATATTCAAAAAATAGAAAATTGTAGATGAAATTTTTGCTCCAAATTCTATAATATCTAGAGCCAATACTACAATATTATAAAATGGGCTCGCCAAGAGTGCCTATGCGAGCGAAAGACATAATTTCCCTAAGGCAATTAGTTCCATTAAAGAAAGAGTAAATCATCTTGAGGGAGAAACAATTTTAGCAAGAAGAGAGCTCAAAGGGTATTTCTCTTGAGTAATTAGAGGATGATCACTTACAAAATCTGAAAGAAAGTAGGAGAAAAGAAGAGTCATTCATGAACACAATAATTATCTACAACAGCAATTCCCTCTACAAAGTGGCCATTATGAATGAAAGACAAATTCAGTTAGGTGGTGACAAATCTAGGCCAATAGAATCAAGTTCATATTGAAATAAGGGAGGAGTGTTATCACAAATTCTCAAGCTTCAACAACCAGGTGATATAAATCATTTCTTCTCCTCGATTATTTATTTCTAGCTCTAGTTAATATTAATTATTACCTACAAATAATACAAGTTGTGGATTAATAAAATTGGGTAAATTTTAGTTTGAAACAAGGAAATTTCTAAAACCCTAGATTCAAAAGCTTTAGAAAATTAATTAAAGTGTGTTCCTAATAGACCCTAGAAAATTTAATCATAAGCTCACTCAATTAAGTCAAAGGTGATTGCATTCATATTAGTAAGCAATATTTTATAATGAAGTCTACAGTGATTCAACAACAAAAGATAAAAGAAAATAGAAAATAACATGTTCTTGTACAAAAATGAATTCGATGAATCATGTGCTTTGTTCAATAAATGCAAGCCAGATGGAAAGGGAAAATTTTGAGAAACAATGTTTCATCTTTTGGTGCACCAAATATGCCCTCTCATTTTACTACAAATTGATTCTAGACTTGATTCCTTGGAATCTTTCTAAAACAACAAAGAATGCATTTGAGGATGAGGGTTGGATTACTATTAAATATAAACGATCCAATTGATTAGAATTAATGTTTAATCTTCCAAAAAATTAGATTCCTTCCCACCCTTATCCTAAGAACTCACATAGGTTAAACCCCCCTTTACTAGTAGATTTTGATCAACTCAGTCCAAACATCATTTGGATTATAATCCTTGCATTCCTCTAAGAGATCCAGTTATGAGATTTCCCTTTCCTAAATTTAAATATAAATCTAACACCATAGTCGAATTGACTAGGAAGGAAGCCCCTAACAGCCAACTAAAAGTGGTCATCACTAATTCACTAGTGACTGACACAAAGGAAATCCTCGCTCTAGATCTTCAAGGTTTTGAAGTCAAATATACCCAATGACAATGTCAAAAGTACAAACTCTATGCCAAATGGATGGAATAGGTACAAAAGGTCAAATCTATTGTGATATGGTTGAAAGAATGTTATGATAAGAAATTAGAACTATCTAGAAAAAAAAAAATTATTGATTATTTTAGTTCCAGTTTGAAAAAAGAATTATTTTTTAAATGTCATAGTTTTCAAAGGCAAATCTTTGAGTCCTTGACTGGGAGCCTTTCTTTAACTCAAAGAACCTAGGATCCTTCATAATAGATCATGTTGTTAGTTGCTTAATCTCCCTATTGAACTGCTGACAAATGAGACTCTTAAAATGATAGGGAATAAGTTAGAGAAACATGTAGGTTTTGTAGAAAATGAAGTGAGGTTCTCTAGTCCAATCATCATAGTCAATATGGATGCCAATATTTGTAAACCTAATCCTTTAAATATTTTCATTAAGGGAGAGTCACTTATGATAGAACTAAGATTCATAGAAGGATCTTTCATAGAGGACCTTGCATCAGCTTCTTCGGTCCCAAATTGGGGCCCTTATTCTCCTTATCCTCCTTTGAATGCACAGATTATCCGTAATAAGGAAAAGGGAGGCTTTGACATTTTAGAAACCCCTGTAGGGGATGATTTGGAAGAGGGGAAAATAAGAGAAGCAATGCCCTCACTTCCATCAGTTATTGTAGGAATTATTATCTTTGTAGATCACAAATAGGAGGCTTCCAAATTCATCATGAATGCCCCTTTCAATCCATTTTGAGTTAGATATAGATGTAGACAAAACTGGGGGTGAGGATAGTTCCAAGAAATATCTTAGCAAAAATGCAGGGGTAGAAGAGACTCCAAAAGGGATAAACCTCATAAATACTTGGCAATAATACTTAAAGAGGAAGAAAGGGGCATTTGAAATGAAACAAATCAAAGGAGAGGAAAAGGATTACAGAGGAGGGGATCATCAGGGTAATGACATAGATATTTGAGATGAATCTTTTTTTTTTGTCAAGCCCTTCAAATGAGGAACCTTGTAGCCATGCCATACTATAGGAAGAGGTTAGGATCATTTATGAGCTTTTATGTGAGTTTGTAATTAATGAACTAATGAATGAATTTGTGGATGAAATTTGTAATGAGGAAGAACTACTAAGACAAAAGGAACTGTTGATCAAGGGAATTATGGAAGGTGATGATCTAATGGAGAAAGTAGACATGGAACAGCTACTAGCAAAACTAGAAGATTAGGAACTAAACGATCAACAACAGATGGGGATAGCCATAACTCGGCCAAGTAAGAAGAATCTTGATTTTGCAAGAATAAATAAATAAAAGGGGAAGAAAATCCCTACAAGAACTAAGAATGAGGGATGGATGTGCTCAGGGTCAATCCAAATTTACTAATATCTTTAATTTAGGGAAGGGGAAGATCCTTTGCAAGTCACCATGAATGTCCTTCTTGTGACAAGTCTAAATGCCCCTGACAAACAACGGATCTTAAAACACTACATATCAAAAAAAAAAAAAGGTTATTAAAAGAAGCAAAGATAGATAGGAATAATTTGGCGGGTTTAAGCAAGAAGCTAGGATTTAGGTAGATATGGGGATCTCCAACTAAAGGGAGCCTTGGGAGGTTTAGCTTTCATATAGGATACAAGGTTTTTGACTATAACATCTTTAGAAGATCATAGAAATTGGAGTTGTGGCTTAGTAAGAAGCTCCCAATAAAGTTGAGCTTCTGGATTTTTTATGTATGGCCCTAATCAAAATATGGAGAAAATTAGAGTCTTGAAAGAGATTGAAGAAAAATAATTAATTATAAAGGAGATCATAAGAGGAGATTTCAATACTATAACCAAGGTAGGTATCAAAAAAATGGGGTGCAACATAGAAACTACCTAAAGATGTAGTAGATTTTAATGAATGGATAAAAAAAATGGACTAATAGATATTCCCACTTCCAAAGATAGCTACACTTGGAATAATAGGAGAAAAGGGTTCGGCTTTATTGCAAAGAAACTAGACATATTTCTTTAAATGGGGATATGGAAGAACTACCCTTCACTCTAAAATTAGAAGTGAATCCCATCTCATGTTTGGATCACTACCCAATTGAATTACGCATCATAAAGGATAACAAGCTAGACAACTGTCCTTTCAAATTTAAACAAATGTGGTTTAAGGACAAGGGATTTCTAAAGATGATAGAAAAATGGTGGAACCAAATTGAGTTATTTGGATCTAAACTTTACCAAGTGGTTAACAAACTAAAAATTACTAAGAAAAGTTGATGTAGGAACAAATTGGGTGTAAGGGCAATCCTGATTCACCCAAAAATATTTATATTTTCAATTTTTTAGTTTTATGCTTTTGATAAGGGCTATTCTTGTGTAGAATTTCTATTTGAGGAATCTTGTTAATATTAGTAAGTTGATATTATGTGTTCAAATTTTTCTAATCTCATATGTGGAGGTTCATCTTTGACATATCAGTATATTGGATGAGCTTCATTGTCATATCATATGTATAGTGTAGTTATTGTAGATTTTTGATATGAATTTTGGCTATCCAAACTTTAGGTCCAACGATGAAGGCCTAAATGGATATGAAACAAAGACAAACCTTAACTAATTAATGTGTGTGCTATCAATTGATGTAGATCGTTAGCCAAAGATTCAAAATGGGGTTATAATAACCCATCGGGTCAATGGTTTGCTAGTTATGGTCTCTAGAACCCATCCAAAAATGTAATTTGTAAATTGTCTTGATTTGATCCTATGTAATAAAGTGTAATGAAATGATATAATATGAAGTTGGTCAGCCTCAAGGGTTAGGGCTTAGTTTCTAGAACCTTCTCGAGCAGTAAAAGTATGTATATAAGGAAGGTTTGTAGGTTTTCTAGGGCAATTATGAGTGATAGTCGCAACTTTTTTTGAAAACTATTGTAAGGAAGGTGCCCATGTGGGTTTTCATATTGTAATTTTGTAATTCCGCATTTGCAGCAATAATAAGAAGTCCATATTGTGTTCTCTTAATTTGTGGTGTTCTCTATTTATGGTGTTTGTTGTGGTATTAAGGGGAAGACCCTTCATCAAAAGACTTAAGGTATAGAATTATGAACACTTTGGGAATATCTCTAAAAACAAGAAACAATTGGAAGAAGAATTGGAAAATCTAAACAAGGAGGTTATAGAGAAATGAATGAATTTGGTCTTATATAAAAGAGAGAAGTGCTTAATGAAGGATTATGAAGACATCTTAACCAAAGAGGAACTATTTTGGAGACAAAAATCAAGAGAAATATGGTTGGATACAGGGGATAGAAACACAAAATTCTTTCATAATAGTACAAAACAACGTAGGATAGTTAATAGAATCACTTCCATTCAAAATAAGGATGGGAAAAATTGGACGACCCATATGATATTACAAAAGAAGCAATAAAGTACTTTGAAGAAACTTTCAATAATAATGGTAACTAGAACCTAGGGCACAAGAAAGCACCATTAAGAACATCTGAAAGCTTATATCCAAAGGGAAAAATTAAACTCTATTGGAAAAAGTTACCTTTGAGGAAGTAAGTATGGCCCTTAAGCAAATGAATCCAAATAAATCTCCAAGGTCAGATGAGTTGATAGCATGTCTCTTTCAAAAATGTTGGGACTTCATATGGATGCAGGTAAGTGAGGCTTTAGAAGGAGTATGAAATTTGAGAAAACTTTTCAGGGAGGTGAATAATAACTTTATCACCCTTAACCCAAAAAATGAGAAATTAGAGACCTTGAATGATTATCTTCCCATAGCTCTTTGTAATACTCTATATAAATTATTTACTAAGACTATGGAAATGAGAATCTAGAAACTTCTTCCAAGCCTGATTAGCAAGGAACAAATAGGATTTGTTTAGGGCAAATCTATCTTCGATAAAGTAATTATTGCCTTTTTAAAAGAAAAAAGATCCAAGTATGTTAATTAAGCTAGTTATTAAAAAAGCATATGATAGAGTGAATTTTAGCTCTTTGAGGAAATACCTCGACGCATTTAGGTTCGTAAAACAATGGGTGAATTTGATCTTTGAATGTATATCATCTCATAAGTTATCAATATTGGTAAACAGATCACCCAAAGAATTTTTTGGAATAAGTAGAGGACTAAGACAAGGATATTTGATATCCCCTTTTCTTTTCATCTTAATGGAAAATTTGTTGGGAAGATCAATAAACAATATTACGCATGAGAAGACTATTAAAGCAATACAAATTAGTAGTGACCTAAATTCAACAATCCACCAACATTTTATTAATGATATTATGCTTTATGTATTTGATAACTGGGGGGGTGACTCAATTATATCCAATTATCCTACAAGCCTTTAAAATAATTTAGTACCAATTCAACTTCGTATACTTTCAAATTAATAATTTGATAACCATATCCAACTTGTCAAATCAAAGTTATAACCACTTTACTTCAAATTGTTATCTCGTTGTTATTTACTTATACTAAGTATCAAAGTATTCACTTAGTATATACTAATTTGCAACATTAGACAAATAGCATGGAAATAAACTTTGCAACATGTAAGAAATCACAAATTTGACACAAATATTTAACGTTGAAACCCTATAAATGAGAAAACACCTATGAACTAGCAACCCAAATATTCCACTCTTCTGAAGTGAGTTCTGCTAAGAGCCAACCTTGTTAAAGGTTACATGTACATTTTTAGTTTGACTTGGTTAGAGGATTTTAACCAAATATCATCTTAGACCTTATCAGTCCTTGAAATTTCTAAAGAGTCGACTTACAAACACCACTAATTGACGTTACCATATAGGATTTCATAGACTGGTTAGGTCCACTCGATTAAGAGATTGTATTTGCTACAATGGTAAGAAAGTAACAGTCAAATGATCTACTAGGTTTAGCACTACCTTTCTTGTTCAGATCTCTCCTTCACTCTATCTTTTCCTCCTGATCATTATTTATTTGATTCATGCACTCACTCTTCACTTAACACTTCCTCTTGCTTGATCTTTACAATGCAACTCACTCTCTTATCCTTTCACCTTTTACTTTATTTCACTTCACAACAATCACAATCATATTTCTTCGAGTTATTGTATTTAGACACTTGTCGTATACTTCTTCTCCTTAAACTTTGTAATCATCCTTATTAAATCTCCTTCATCAGATCTTCATTACATTTCTTCGACCGTAGATCTTATAACTAATTTTAACTTTACTCTTTATACTTCTCAAAAATTCCATATTTTTATCAAATGTCAGCCTTAGATTAATCTTTTATTTTGTTCTCCTCTCAATGAGCATTACAAATTGACTCAAAGAACACATCATTCAATTAACACTAAAATTACTCAGTTAACACTAAACTTTAACTCTTCTTTGTTGGATGCTCGATGACAACTGTAGTTGCATGGTTAATACTATATTCCTTCTTTTACTGATCAAACTGTCTTGCATATACATGATCTTCAATACATAACATAACATAAGATTTTACATTACAAAACATTACACATAAGATAATAAAATGTATGCATTGACAACAATACAACTTTTTAGCTCTATGACTTCATTCAAGTTCTTTGTTAAAAAACTCAGTATTAGCTTCACTCGGTTTGTATCTTTAGCAGCTTCATCTTCTGCATCTTTAAAAATTCCCCCTATGGATATACATCTTCATTCATCTTTATATATTCTCCATACTAGATTGTCTCCTTATTACTTCTCATCTTCGTCTCTTCTCCTTTTCAATATATTCTCCCCCATTGACAACATTGCCAAAGGTCAATATAAGCTCCAATGTGAAACTTATATAATCTTGAATACCTTGTACCTTGCATGTATTGTTTATATTTGTTTCATCACAATCACTTACACATCTTTAGAAAATAGTTCCTAAAGAGTGAACTATTGCATCAACTCCACAAAGATATATCTAATCATCCATGAGTTGATGCAACATGCATCTTTTCTTTGTTAATCTTGGAAGGAGGAAGGACCCCTAACTTACCTCTTAGATACTCAAAAGCATTCTTAAGAAATGCCTTGGTAAATATGTTTGTCATTTGTTTCTTAGATTTCATGTTTTCAACCCTCAATTGCTTCTCTTGTACTTTCTCTCTCAAGTAGAGATACTTGATAGATATATGCTTGGTTTTTGCATGCATCACTTGGTTCTTGGATATTTTTATTGCACTAGTGTTATCACAATAGATAGTGACAAGCTCGGTAACCTCTTCTTGCATTCCTTCCCACAATTTCTTCATCCAAGCAATATCTTAACAATTAATTGCAACAACAACATACTCAACTTCAGCAATAGATTTTAATATGTAGTTTTCTTTCTTTCTTAACCATGTAATCAATCTTTCTTTTGAGAAGAAAGATCCACCACTTGTATTGTTCCTACCATCAACATTTCCAACTCAATCTGCGTCAGTATAGACTATAAGTTCAAAATCACTATCTCGTTTGTATCATAATCCAAATTCTTCAGTTCCTTTCAGATAACTAAATATTCTTTTTACAACAGTCGTGTGTGTTTCCTTAGGATTAGAGGAAAACCTTGCAACAATTCCAAATGTAACTCCCCAATCATTGGTCTATATAGTGTCTCATTTACCTCAGCAGTAGTAGCCTTAGATAATTTGCATGCAATCACCATAGGTGTATCGACTGGCCTTGACTCGTCCATCCCAAATGTTTTCAAAATTTCCTTAACATACTAAGACTAAGTCACATAAATATTGTCTTTTGTTTGATGAACTTGTAGTCTAATGAAAAAAAATTATCTCACCAAACATAGACATTTCAAATTCCTAACTCATTTGATTAGCAAATGATTTTCACAACAAATCATTACCACCAAATATGATACCATCTACAAATATTTCAACAATCAATATTGTGTTTTCAACTTCACTTTTCAAATATATATTATTATTTTCACTTGTTCTCGCCAATCCAATGTTAATTGAGTACAAATGAAACCTCTCATACCATGTTCTCCATGCTTGTTTTAGTCCATATAATGTTATGTTCAACTTACAAACTAGGTGTCTTTGATCATGTTCAACAAATTATTCAGGTTGTTCTATGTAGACTTCCTCCTCAAGTATTTCATTAAAAAATGTTGATTTAATATCCCTTTGATATACTTTGAATTTCTTGTAAGTAGCATATGTTAACAAAGTTCTGGCTCCTTCCAATCTAACAAGAGGGGGGAAGTCTCACCATAGTTAATTCCTTCTTCTTGGCCACAATCTTTGCAAACCAGTCTACCCTTGTTTCTCACAACTTCATCATTCTCATTCAATTTGTTTCTAAAAATTTACTTTGTTCCAATTACATTTTTATTAACAAGTCTTAGTACTAGTTGTCAATGTGTTTTTTTTCTCAATTTGATCAATCTCTTCATTCATACCATTAACATATTCTTCATTTTCAATTGTAGCTTTAATAGTTATTGGTTCAAATTCAACAATTAAACAAGTATTTTCCTTCAACTTACTCCTTGTGATAACTCCAACACGTTTATCTCCAATGGTTTGTGTAGGTGAATGGTTCCTTCTCACAAATTTTGCTAGCACGGATTATGTTCTTTGATTTCAAGCATTATCTTCACTCAGTTAGAGCTTAGCATCCTATTCAAGTTGTTATGTTTGTGGTTTGATAAGGAAGGTTAATTCTTGGTGGCTCTCTACTGTTGCTTGAGCATTACACCAAAAGCATCATCATGGATAGATAATTTTATTGCGATCATTAGGTTCCTTTTTGCTTTCCTCGTTATTCTTGTCTACAAACTTATCAATTCTTACATTTGAAACATATCAAAGGTAATCTACCTTTGAATTTGTCCTCTTGGTGATAGCCTTTCAAGAAATGTTTCAATTTCATCTATATCATCTTCTAATTCTAACTCACTTTCATCTTTATTGCTCTTTTCTTTCTTTAAACTCCCAGTGGTTAGTGAAGTCTTGAAATCATTTGCAATCGTAGGCACACTATTATAAAAATTACTTGATTCAAATGCAAACAAATGACCAACTAACCCATCAAGTGTAAGGACATTACCAGGAATAGCTCTAACTACATAAATTGCATAATTTTTATAGCATAGATAGGTAAAAGAGTTCTGAGAACCTTACTTACAAATTCAGTATCACTGAATTCTCATCCAACAACTTTGATTGCACTCACAACTTTCTTGATTTAGTTCACTTACTGCACAGCATTTTTACTTTCTTTCATTCTCATGTCATCATATTTACCTCTCATACTTTATGCTCTTTCTCTCAATACATTCTCATCCCCACCATGCACAAGTCTCAACTTGTCCCATGTCTCTTTGGCATTAGTACAGCTTTTGATATCATCAAACTTAGCATCATTTAAGGCAGATGCAATCTCAATCATCGAACTATTATGCTCTTTCTTCTATAACATCTCTTCCACAGTCATAGGAGGGGTAGGAGCAACATATGCATTGTCTAGCTAGTGTAAAGCATTGTTTCCAATTTCAAATAAATGTAGCATCATCTTGTTTTTTCATGAGGAAAATTTTTCCTTGTTCAACTTTGGTAACTCTTTGTTATACATCTTTGAATCATTAGCTCAAGTCCCTCTAAACTTCAACCTTCAAGCACTCATTTGTAATACCAATTGTTAGATAATTTAAAGGGAGAGGTGAATTAGTTATCCTACAAGCCTTTAAAACAATTTATTACCAATTCAACTTCAAATACTTACAAATTAATAATTGAATAACTGCATCCAACTTGTCAAATCGAACTTATCCACTTTCCTTTAAAATGTTATCTCAATGTTCTTTTCTTATCCCCATATCAGAGTATTCACTTAGTAAATACCAAGTTGTAGCATTAAATAAACAACATAAAAATAAACTTTGCAACACATAAGCAATCACACATTTTACACAAATATTAATATGGAAACCGTGTAAAGGGAAAACCCACCTAGGAACTAGCAACCCAAATATTTCACTCTTCTGGAGTGACATTTCTAAAGTGGTCTTCTCTAAATGACTTACAAATCTCACTAATTGATGCTACCATATAGAATTTTAGAGACTAGTTAGGTCCACTCAATTAAGAGATTTTATCTTGTACAATGGTAAAAAAGTAATAATCAAATGATCTGCTAGGTTTAGCACTATGATGCAGGAGCATCTTGCATCAGAAAATAGAAGGGGGCATGATATATTTATTATAAATAAATAAAATTTGAAGAAAAAATTGGACAAAAAAAGTGTCAAAATTTGGAAGAAAAAATAAAATAAAATAATAATAAATGTAACTTGTGGCTTGAGAATTTATTTATTGAGAGTGTTTATTTAATGTTTATTATGCTAGGCCAACTTGTGGCTTGGTTTGGTATAAGTAGAGGGACTTATGGAGTCTAGGGTCATCATTATTTAGCATGAAGGAAGTCAACTAGAGAGAGGAGCAGTTGAGCACTACAAAGTTTGAGAAGAGTTAGTAATTGCAGCACGAGAAACAAGGAGATTGCTTGGTGGCTTGCGAGCACAAGTTTAGATCTTGCTTAGAGGTTTATACAAAAGTGTTGTGCTGCTACAAATATGGACTAGCTAGGGTTTGGATTGAATCCTGCAAAACTATTACTTGTTTTGTATTTGGTCGTGACCAGGAAGGCCTTACAACCCGATACATTGCATGTAGTTATTTGTTTATGAATAAAGAGATGTGTTTGGTATCAAATATTATATCTTGTGTTGTGTTTTTGTTGTGTGGTTATTTGTTGGGGGCTAGGACATCTCCTTTGAGGATTCTCCTACTTTGCATTGCGTCACACTACCTTACTTGTTCATATCTCTGCTTTGCTCTGTCTTTTCCTTCTAATCTATGTCTAGTTGATTCACACACTTGCTCTTTCACTTATGACTTCCTCTTGCTTGATATTCACAATGCAACTCACTCGGTTATTATTTCATCTTTTACTTCCCTTAACTTTATAACACTAATTGGCAACTAAAATAAGTGTTGTCCATCTCCTTAAATAGGTACCTTCTACCTTCTAGATTTTGTTGCTTAATCACAATAGTAGATCTTAAATTCATTGTATTTAGACACACAGTGTATACTTCTTCTCCTTGAACTTTGTGCTTATTCTTATCATGTTATATCTCCTTCATTAGATCTTCATTACATTTCTCCAGTTGTAGATCTTGTAACTAACTTTGAATTTACCCCTTGGACTTCTCTAACATTCCTTATTTTTATCAAATGTCAATCTCAGATTAAACTTTTATTTTATTTTTTGCTTGGTGAACATTACAACTTGACTCAGGCTATACATCACTTGGTTAACATTGAAAATACTCAAGCAACACTAAATTTTAACTCTTCTTTGCTAAGCCCTTGATGACAACTGTAGTAGCTTAGTTAATACTATACTCCTCCTTTCTCCAATCAAATTGACTTACATATACATTTTCTTCAATACTAAATCACAACATTAAATGATTGCAAAACAATCAAACCATCATTATACTATCGTGTCCAACTCATTTAGGCACTCATTGAATACCATACTGTCATCAACTCTTTCATCATCATACTTTCTTCAAATTTTTTTCATCAATCAAATGATCTTGTACTTTACTGAATTAGCATAATGTCTAACCAACTAAGGCTTCACATCAGTGACAAGATAATAATTGATATGACTATTTTACATAAAATAACAACATTATCAGTTTGGGCTAACATTATGGACAAAGCACCATAGAAGAGGCAAAAGCATATAAAATAATATTAAATCAATATAGTAGTGCATCAAGTCAAGAGATTAACCAAGCAAAGTTAAAAATCTTCATCTCTAATACCTACCCTAATATGGAGCAACAGATTTGCCAATTTTTGAATTTGAAAAGAGAAAGTTTACCTTGTAAATACCTACGTCTTCCTTTAGACAAAGGGGTGCCTTCGAAAAAATTATGGGATCAAATAACAAAAAAGATAAAAAGAAAATGGAATCCTAAAAAGGAAAATGGCTCTCTTATTGAAATAGAGTAACGATGATACAATGTGACCTTTCAGATAACCTATTTTTCAATTATCTTGTAGTGATCTCCCTAGTAAAAATAGAGAAGAAATCAATAAACTCCTTAGGGCTTTCTTTTGGTAGGGGAAAAGAAAGAAATTTCACTAAGGGAGGTGTGGGGATCAAGGACATCAAAACCCAATGTAAAGCTTTAGAGGCTAAAATGGTATGGAGAATGTTCAGGAATCCAAATCTCAAATGGGAAAAGATCCTAATTAAGAAATATATGAGCAATATTGATCCGATCAACATATTCAAAAAGAAATCCCTGCCCGAACGATCAAAATTTTGAAACTTCATGATGGATTGTAGATCCTCCATCCAAGATAGACTAACATGGAATCTGGAGATGGGAGAAGAACTCTTTTCCAGGAAGACGCTCGGGAAAGATATGGTGCTTTTGAAAAGGATGGTAAACTAGGCCAACTAAAGTTGGTAGTTGAAGCTAGATGGGGAAGAAGAGTTAAAGAATATGTGGCCTTTGAGAATGGGGTAAAAGGTTAGAAATGGAAAAATTTAAGGACATGAATCTCCCACCTAAGGAAGTGGAAGATCTAAAAAAATCTTTTTAAACAAGAAAGTAACCTTCAATTTTGACGAGGATAAATTGATGTGGGGTGGAAGCAAGAGCATGCAGTATAACTCGAAGGAGGGGTATAAATTCCTCTGATCTCTCAAGATGTGCACAAAATACTCCCTCCCTGCAATATTACATTGGAATAAAGCTTGTCTACCTAAGGCAATAGCTTTCGTATGGTTAGTTTTAAATAGAAATATCCTTACCTCAGAAAGATTTAAGAAAATAAGATACCAAGGCCCAAGTAGCTGTCATTTATGCAAAAATGAGCAAGAATCCATTGACTACCTTTTCTTGCATAGCCATTGTTCAAATCAATGTTGGAAATGGCTTTGTTCTCAATTGGGGTGGATCTCGACATTTCCAAGAACTATAACGGATATGCTTCATGCTTGGCCCTCTTTCTAAAGGACAATTTTAATAGCTCTTTATGGATACCTACACCTTCCATAGTCATATGGAAATTATGGAAAAAATGCAATTGAAGAATTATCAAGATAAGAAGATGAATATAAATCAACTTCTAATTAAAATTGAGACTTTTGTAATTGAACTTACCAATAGTCAACTTTTGAAAAAACAAAAGGAGACTATAATGTTTTATTGGGATGAGAAAATGAGAGGCAAGTGAATAGGTCTAAAATTATCCCCATTTATATGAATAGGAGAGAACACTTCAAAAAGCAAAGAAGAGATGTGTCAATGGTAACCACCAAAGGAGAGAAGGTTTAAAATCAATTTTTAAGCATAGCTTCAAGAGGGAATCTCAGGAGAGCAGGCATTGATTGTAGTATTCATGACTCAGGAAGCACAGAGATAGCAAAGTTAGCAAGATATATAAGAAAAGAAACTAATAATTGGTTGGAAGTAATGGCTTTAATTGAAGGATTAAAGTTGTGTAAAACTCTTAGTTACAAGAATGTAGAAATCGAAGGTGACTTTGCAATTATAATAAATGCTATAAGAAAAGGATCCCTCATTAATTGGAGAGTGGATTCAATTTTATCTAGAACCCTCTCACTATGTCAAACCTTTATTCAATTTTATTTAGAAAATGAGAGGCAAGTGAATAGATCTACTTATACGAATAGGGGAGAAAAACTTCAAAAAGCAAACAGGAGATGTGTCAATGGCAACCACCCAAGAAGAGAAGATTTAAAATCAATTTTTAAACATAGCTTCAAGAGATAATCTCAGGAGAGCAGGCATTGGTTGTAGTATTCATAACTCAAGAAGCACAAAGGTAGCAACGTTAGCAAGATATATAAGAAAAGAAAGTAATAATTGGTCGGAAGTAATGGCTTTAGTTGAAGGACTAAAGTTGTGTAAAACTCTTAGTTACAAGAACGTAGAAATTGAAGGTCATTAATTGGACAATGGATTCACTTTTATCTAGAACCCTCTCACTGTCAAACCTTTGACAAGATCACAAACAATCATATATATTGAGAGGGCAATCAAAGAGCAAATGAATTGGCTAATATAAGTACATCAAAAGGACATACAAGATTTTCTAGAATTTCAACCATAATTTACATCTCATTATCATAGGGAAGATTCAAGGGCCTTTCTTTAGCTTTAACCCTTTGCCTACATCTTGCATCCTAGGATAATATGAGTGGATAGACATAATTGTTGTGGAAAAAGGTGTTGGTGCTTGGTAAAATGTGTTTGAAGTAAATTTGGAGGTCATGGAATCTTCTAGTTTGGACTTAATGGACATTCAAAATAATAGGAACTCTTTACGCTCATTTTATGTCAAAAGAGTAATATAGGTTAATGACTATTGTATTTTTATGTAACTAAGTCGACAAAACACCCTTCGATGTAGCTAACTAATAATCGCACTACTTATGATGTTTTTTCAATTGAGGAAAAACTATTTCGCTCTATTAAATGTGGTTTTTGATGATTTTGATGTTTTTTTTTAATTAAAAAATACTTCTATCACTTTATATTTTATTGATGTACCCTTCTATATTCATGTTTCGTGACATTTTAGAACTTTATCCTCAACATGAAAGCAAGATGCAATTCTTATATTATATACAAATTATCATAGGAGGAAAAAGAAGGGGAAAACAAACTAGCCTAGGAGGAAGGTGGAAAAAAGAAACTTGGAACTAAAGCTGATTACCCATATGTATGTATACACTTTATGATGTATCAAGACTGACTATTTATCTATCAAAAAAATTATCTATTGCCTAATATTAAATTGAAAAAATCTAAAATAGCCACCTAAAAATTGTAATATAAGGTTATAATCACATTTTCCATTATTTTAATATATTTTTTCAAATAAAAGAAAAAAAAAATTGTAATACCACTTCTCCATTTCTTTTCCTAGTTTAAACTCATAATATTAAATTTACTAAATTTACATGACAAAATGAATAATAATAATGTTCATGTCTATCACTACATATAGCGTACATAAATTAATTGCAAATATTATTAAAATGTTTAAATGGACTAATTTCTGAATTCACAAAGTGTTTTTCGTAGATAAGATAAGAAAAGATAAGTGTAGTTGTCACGTGCCCAAAAAAGATATTGCAAATTATTCTAATAGTAACTATTAGAGATGTATAGTTGTTATAGATCATTCTATTAGTAATAGGAATATCATTTGGTAATCATTTTCAAAGCTAACAACTATGACTTGGTTGTTACAACACACTTGTTATATGTTTGTTAAAATCAATCTTATCAACTACTATCATCCAATAATGAAAGCTAACAAGTATGACTTGGTTGTTCCAGCACGATTGGTGTTGGAACTTATAAATAAAGTGTTCGTTAAAACCAATCTTATCAACTACTTTTGTCCAATAGTGAAAATTTTGTTAAATTTGCAAATGAATGGCTCATATGGACAACACTTGGTAAAGGTTTTGCAAATGGGGTTGCAAGCATAGTGGGTTTAACCAAGGAGGAAACTTCGTAGTTTAGCATCCTCAAGTTGAAGTACTACTGGAATGGGTGACCTCCTGGAAAGTCTTAGTTCTTCACCTTTGTGAGCATCACCTAGATCCAACTAGTGCTAAGTTCCATTTATTCTCATGAAAGATGGATTCATGTGAATCACTACTCGTGAAACATGGGCCAATGAGTTTGACTCAAAAATGATGGTTAACTCCTGATAGCATATCACAATTTGATCTACTATGGAAATATTGCCACTTAACAATTAATAAGCTTGAGTTTTCTAATGAATGGTTCATAAGGGACAACACTTGGTAAAAGTTTAGCAAATGGGGTTGCATGCAGTGTGGGTTTAACCATGGAAGAAACTCCTTAGTTAAGCACCCTCAAGCTTGTAGTACTAGAATGGATGACCTTGGGAAGTCTCAATGCTTCACCTCTGTGAGCATCACTAAATCCAATTAGAGCTTAGTGTTCTATTTATTCTCATGAGATTAATTATAGCTATAAAATATATCCTACTTATCAAGTGAAAAGTTTGTCAAACAGTAGTACATAGTAATTGAATGCATAAATTTGCATTTTCTTGTAAAAAATTTGATATTTTTGCTTACTCTAACCAATAGAAAAAATAAAATTACTTTTTTTTTATTTTAAAAGAAAAACCTAAACTATAGAAATTTTGTTGAAAGATTTTAATTCATTTAAATCATTGGTTAAAACAAATTGAAAAAAAGAGCTGGATGAAACTAATTGAAAAAGGAGCTAAATGAATACACGAAGTATCCTATCTTTGACAAACAATAATAAAAACAAAGAAATTGTTCCTCTTGACAGAATCTGTTTCACTTGTTAATTACAGCAATAAGAATATTCAACAACTAAGTCAAGTCGCACTTCAATCTGATAATCCCAATCCCAGTTTAACACCAACATTTTGGATCATACTACATGATCCATCATCCGGAATGATTCTGTCGCAAACAAAACCAATGTTCTTTAGAGATTGAATTACTCTAGAATATTATAATCTGAGAAATAAGCACCAATGTTATGTCCCAAACAAAACCAATGTTCTGTCTTCCCGAATAAGAAGATTTCAAGTGCCCATAACGTCCAAATTAAGATTAATCAATAGAATTAGATCAGCCACGCAAAAAAATCACACACCACCAATGTTCTTTTGTTTCCGAATAAGATGAGATTTCAAGTTACCTACGCGACAAACATGCCCGTGTTATCTTGAATATAAAACTAGGTCCGGGATGATACAACCCCTTGGACCTCCCACATTATTTTAGCTCCCAGCACTTGATGGCAAACCAACCAGATCTTCTCTAGTTTCCTCGCAACAGTAATGTGAAGCCGAATGTTTTCAACAGATTTAGAAGCCATCGTATACAGATATTTGTTTGTTAACCGCATAAATATATAACGACAAACTAAGTAAAAAAACCCCTCCAGGCAAATTCTCAAATCTATAAACATTTTAAGCACCACCTGCCTTATAATGTAAACATGAAAAACGGAAGGTGACTTCTTCGTTCCTGATCTTAAACAACATGCAATTTTTGGTTTAGACGTATGGTAAGGTGCCCTGGAATGAACGAAACCCATAAAAGACAAAAGAGCCTTTGTATTACAAGAAGATAATTGGCTCCCTAATTTAAAGCAAAAATGCCATTAGAATTGACAATACATTCAAATAGAAAAAAAATTGCGTGCACCAGTTGCAGGCAACCATGATTAAAAAATATATAAAATTCGAAACCATAATGCTCTGCTCTTTGCAAAAATGAAAAACTTAATTAAAAAATGTCATTTTATGTTTCCATACAGGTATACAATTCATCCCTCTGTCCAACACATGCACTTTCCCTCCAACTAGTACCTCATCATTAAACATTAAAAAAGACCATCAAGGTTATTAACTAATACCTTATGAGCCGGAGACCTATCCGTGTGCAATTGATTATTAATTACAGTATCCGGTTACAATATGCAGAAAAACAACATATGAATGGAAGTGATCGAAACGTACAGTAATGCTCTGCTCTTTGCAAAAATGAAAAACTTAATTAAAATGTGTCATTTTATGTTTCCATACAGGTATACAATTCATCCCTCTGTCCAACACATGCACTTTCCCTCCAACTAGTACCTCATCATTAAACATTAAAAAAGACCATCAAGGTTATTAACTAATACCTTATGAGCCGGAGACCTATCCGTGTGCAATTGATTATTAATTACAGTATCCGGTTACAATATGCAGAAAAAAAACTTATGAATGGAAGTGATCGAAACGTACAGTAAACTTCCCCAAATAAGCATTGTTTGAGGCACCGCACTTTCAATTGGCAAGTAGCAGGTCTAAAATTCACGAGTGTCCAACAGTCTTGACACTCTTAGGTCTGTAGAGAACGTGATAGCAAAAGAAGTAAAATGCTCCATGTGTTTCATTTATACATCAACCTAAATTATTCATCTGGATCTTCTCCAAGCATTAGAGCCAACTTGGTAAGTTTGATCTAACTCTGCATGACATTGACAGAATCCTTCAAATATAAAAAGTCCCAATTAAGTATAACTCCACCCTATCACAAATATCATGTCAGGGGAAATAACACCAACAGAGAGTTTTTTGAAACCACAGACAAGCACAATACTGCATTCTAACTGTGTGCCCGGTTTTCCAATACCAGAAAGCAGTGTATACCATGAGTCCCCGTAAGCTTGGTCATCTCTTAGTTCTATCAAAGCTCCAAAAATGGCATAAAGGTCAAACCACAATGCACAAACCTATACTGCCAACAATGATCGCATCAGAGCAAGGGACTCCAGACTGACAAAACCCTAAATGCTCCAAAAATGGCATAAATGTCAAACCCTAGAGCCTGATTCCAGACTGACAAAGCTTTAATGCAAGTATACCAAACCATCTGTAAGTCATAAATGATTTTTATGTAAGATTATTGTCAGCACAAAATTGGGAGAGCAGATGTGTGGGTAATGCCTCATTAAACAACTATTTATCACATATCTACCCAAAATTTAGTCATTCCTAACACACCCCAACAAAGAAGTAGGAGAATCTCTAGATGATTTTAATGTAGAACAAAATACCACAGTAGAGATATGCATCTCTAGTAAATAAATTTAATCAAACTAGAGATGCCCAGGATAGAATTGGTGCAGATACTGCCAGCTATATTATTGCTGAAGAGGCAACAAATTCAGCACCAAAAAGAAAAGAAAAACAACACGCTAACCCCAAGACTCACCCCGGCCGAAGGCCTGCACCAAAAAAGGAAAGCCCTTGGTACAATTAATGCCTCATAAATACTTCTCTCGCAATTATTATCATGTGGGATTATCAATGACACAGTGGCGAAACGCGCACACACAACCCAGATAGTGATATAGGATTTTTATAAAGCTCATTCCATGAAAATACCAACCCAAACATTCAACATAGTGTTAGAGCTGCATACCAAATTAAAAGATCAAATAGAACACGCCCTCTCGAACATTTGCATTCCCCACCAACCTTGAACATCAACATTTTAAAGGCAGCATCAAAAATCAACAGGAATAATTTGATGTTATTCTCTCTCATCAGCTACAACAGCATCATCATCACAGCAACCAGCAGTGTTTCCACGTCCCCAACTAACTATCACACATCTCAGTCATAGTCCAGCATAAGTCAGGACTGTAAAACTAAAATAAAATAGTTAAGTACATATTAAAGTATGTCCACTGTGACTGAGGGCACAAGTAAAATGGTTCCAAACTTGTTACTTCTGGTCTAGAAATGACTTACTACCAAATGCACATTGCAGGTGGTGCAGAATGAATTTGCCAGAACGGACATTTGGCACCTCTCCAAAAAACCAACCCACTAATACTGAAAATTATAGATTAATGAAATAAAATTCAAGTGATCAGACTAACCATCTAACAAAGACTCCTCGAACATAATGAACAACCAATGCGTCACTCATGTTTAACTCCAGATGTACTCGAGACTTTTCTAGTTGGAACACCACTGCCATATGATGCTACGTGGATCTACAGCAGCTTTGCAAGTTATATGATTATCCTGCACAAAAGGTTATAAAAAAGGTAATATCAACATAAAGAAGAGACTCTAACTAAAGAAATATCTAATTCTAAACTTTTACAGGATACAGATCCATGTATGTACAGACCACAGTTATTCAAGCACCTGAATTACTAGGTATTGGAGATTCACTTTGAGCCTTTGGCGACAAACTTGTACGGGCAGGAGACCTAGCAGGTGGGCTAGATTGATCTTGGCTTCGACGCTGTGGAGATCGACTGCGGCGCACAGGAGAACTGCTGGGAACATGACAGAAAATACAATATATTAGTAACATTCAAGTGCCATCTCCAAATTTATCATAGGATTTCTTAATCTTGCAAACTAGCATACCTATCAATAGGACTGAGAGATCTTTTCCTTCTCTCACTTGTTTTCTCCCAACTTAGACTCCTGCTACGGTTGCGAGGGCTGATACTGCGGCCCCGGCTGCGACTCCGACTCCGGCTCCGGCTGTGAGTCCGGCTCCGGCTATGACTCAGGCTCTGGCTCCGGCTTCGACGTCGATATTCCCGATCTCTTTCATGATATCTATGTCGTTCATATCTATCATGGCTCCTACTCCGTCTCCTATGGTCTCGATATCTATAGTCGTCATACCTTCTCCTGTCAGATTAAAAAGAAAAAAGATCAGGCCAAGATGGAAAATATTTTATTCAATGGGAACAATCAGTCTCACTTTCACCAAGAGCAATCCTGACCTGGAAAGCCGAGGACTGCGACTCCTGTATCTTCTCGAGCTAGGAGGCTCTGCACTTAGCCTTCCTTTATGACTGCAACATGGAAGTATTTTTAGTTGACAAGTAAACAGTTACTTATTTAAACTTCTCTTCTCCAAAACAATATGCAGAAGTGATAAGCAGACACGAAAAAATTATTAACAGTATTCAATCTTCAACATCTTAAATACAGGATGAGTTCTCAGAATCAACTGTTACAGTTATTTTGTAAAATGCTAGTTCAAACATTGAAAATAGCAACAGGTTAAAATTGCTAGTGATTGCCAAAACATCAGTATGAGATAATCTTCAATTAATTTTCGGATGGACCTTGGTACTGAAATCTCTAAAGGTTATATTCGACTTTTAAGTTAAATACACATATGTTTCCCTTGTTAAAACAAAATGCATATCAACTCACATTACTTCTGCATTTGGACCATATTTTGCAAACTGCACAACAATATCCCGTCCATCAACATTCCTTCCTGCACGCACAGATGAATAGATCAACTATAACCATATGTATTGAAACAGATACACTAAGTAGAACTTATTTGTGATGAATATGAGGTACCTTCGTCCATTTTATTCATTAGTAAAAATGCTCGCTTCTATTGAAAAAAAACATTCATGAAAAGTGTAATTCTGACATGTTCAAATTCATTACACCAAATGAGCAGACTACCTTACAAATTGTATTTCAAGCTTCAAATTTCTGTTCTGCGATGGAAAAATGCAGTTTAAATATCAAATCATCACTGAATATTGAATAACTATGAATGTAACCACCGGTCAGCTATGAATGCAAGCCATTCATAGAATTGCTTTTAATAGCATGTGCAGGTGTGTTAGCGTTCCTAGACAAAGGGACAGGAAAATGGGTTTCTGGTACAGATTTTTTTTGCCATTATAGGGGATGGGGTACGAAAAAAGTAAAAAATATAGGGAATTCATAAGTATTCATCTAAAAGCATTGATAAAGCACACTTGTATACATTATAGCATTGATGCAATAATGGACGATAAATCAGCAATTTTTTAACTTATCGCGGTAAATTTTGCTCAGCGAGTAAACATCACATTTGATAAGTAGGAGATATTTTCCACAGTAAGTCAAATTGTGATATTGCTATCAAGATTTAACTGTGTAGTTCTATGAGTTAATGAGTTTGACTCAAGAACTACACAGTTAAATCCTGAAAGCAATATCACAAAACACCACATTTACTTGCCAGAACTTCTTATTGAGAAGTTTTAAAAAAATGTCAATTTTCTAGCAACTTACCATCAAAAGAGATTCCATCTTTATTTATCAAGGCATAATAGATTTGGACATCACAACAAAAGGTCAATCTACATTTTGTGAATTCTATTTTGCTGTCAAAGCCAAAAAAACTTCCAAGGTATCTATGGCAAGCGATTTCTCTATAATGGCATTTCCTAAGTATTCTAAATTGTTTTCAGGTGTAATGAACAAGGTTTAACAACATTATCATTGTTTCTCAAGAATCTCATCTTTTTCTAAAAAAGCCAAACCCTGATTTGAACTAATTTAGTTTGTTTTCTATTTTAATTTAAAATATTGATTTGTGTTTTCGATTTGTATGTGTAGGTTGAAATTTGATTAAAATGGCATAGACATTCTTCCTCCACTAGGTCAACTTCAAGTTCAGTCAATGCCTCAATAGACGCATGCCCATTTGGATAGGCACACCTCCTAAAGGGGCTAGAGTTAAGGCTTGGTAGTATGCCTTTTAAGGGCCCGAAGTTAATTTCATTTTTTGCATAAATGTAACAAATTAATTAGTGGAAGTATGCACTACTTGAAATACCACCTTACAAGCATCATAAACCATGATATGAGGATTTGTGACAACACCACAAAAGAAATAAAAAGAGAAATTAACGTCTTGTTTGTTGCCCAAGAAGAGAGAAAATTGCAAAAAGAAAGGGCAAAACTAGCCATAAGAGGAGCCATAAGATAAATTTATTAATGTCTGATCTGATTAAGATCTAGTGGTTCTATCTCTGATACCAAACTTGATCTGATTAAGATCTAGTGGTTCTATCTCTAATACCACTTGATCCGTAAAACTAATCGAGTATCTACTCGAAATAGTTCACGAGTTAGACTTACAAAGATTACATTAGTAAATCTAACATCAGGATCTTTTAATTATCGATTTGAATCCAATATGTAAATCCAAATCTATAATCTACTAAGCTCAAAAAAACAATTGCAAGATTAATCACAAAAGAATAGAACCAAGATGATAACGGAGTTCACCGAAAATCAGCTACGTCTCCGGATTCGCCAGAAAAACGAATCGATCTATTGCCTTCAAGACTTGGAAACGCCACAGATTACAAAAAGAAGTTAGCTTTCGCCTTACAAGAGGCCTCAAGAAAGCAGCTCCACCTATGACAACAGCTCCCACGTCGGCAAGACGTCCTTACAGAAGAACAAGAAGAAGCTTTGCAACAACTTTTACAAAACGTAGATTCTTCGCCAAGTTACAAAAGTTCCTCCAAGGAATGCTTGACTTACAAGAAGAATTTCTACGAGAAGAGTTGAGAAGAATTGGACGATCAACTGATGGATCTCCCCTTAGGAAGACCCTCCTAGTCCCCTTTTATACATAAGAATAAGCCAAAATTAGGCTTAAACAAATTGTTTTAAATATGGGGTTTATTAATTAACCCCATACCCTTTTGGCTATTTTTAAAATTCGGCTTAAAATCAAATTTAGGGATAATAAGTTATCACCAATTAACAATTATCTATATTTAAAAGGAGGGCGGTTTTGAGGATAAACTTTAAATACCAACTCCGCTAAAGATATGTTTGAGAGCGCATTTGGCAGGACCGGTAGTCATCCTTTTGTTGGGACCGACCGGTCGGGGGTTCCAACCCCGCCGGCGGTCCCCCTTTCCTCCAATTTTCCGCGGGTTAACCTTAAATACAAAGTGCGACAAATGGTTAATGAAGCCAACGTTTGGCTCAACGGCCACCACCAGAGCCTTAGAGGGCTGAGGTCGTAGGTTCCAATCTAGCCTATTGTTTTATTCAAACAAACTTGCTCCTTCCACCACTTGGTGCCACGTGGCACAATGTTACTTGCCAAAGCGATGACACGTGTCACAACATGATTGGACTCCGTTGATTGTACTTGCCACGTCATATGCTGATTGTACATGCCACGTGTCATCATTTTAAACTGCCACAACACCTTGCTGACGTCATCGTACGGACATGACACGTCACTGGTCAACTTTTCCTAGGGCAAACTTTGACCGCTCATAACTTTTGCGTATCAACTCCTTTTTCAATGAAACGAATGTCGTTGTAATCGTGGCGACGAGACCTTCAAATTGATGTCAACTTCGATCAATTTGGTGACAATGAATTTTCCACCTTTTTTTCCTCGTCCCTGATAACTGAGTTGACCAACCTTTGACCGAGCTTTGACTGGCAATATCTTGCACAAACAAACTCCTTTTTCGCCCGTTCAATTGTGCCAGATTCAGAATTATGTGCTCTATGCGATGGCACTGCTTGCGAGAGAAACTGGAACACTTCAATTTTAGGCCCTGAAGATCCTCTTGGATCAATGTCCAACAGGAGACCAACGAGGGTCTAAGGGACTAGAAACAGTACAACGAGCAAATGCCAGCAAGGGGAGCACCAACCGGTGTCCACAGAAAGAACGTGAAAGCAAAACAACAAAAGAACCAAGAAAAAGGAATAACAACAGCTAAGTAGTCCAGAATGAAAAGGTGGACATTAGAGCAATCAGGTACTTTGGAAGGTCACTTTGAGGTCTACCAGAGGGTCATTCTCGAGCGTGATCTCCAAGGGATCTCATAGATCTGGTGTGAACCGAGATAGTGTAGAGAGGCCACTTTGATCCTCAAGTAAGAACTGTAAACTAAAGAAAGAGGTGATGAGCTACATAGGAGTCGATGTTGAGCAAAGCTAGAGCTGTAAAGCGTGCTCACGAAGCCACAAAGTTTCTTGAAGGTAGAGTGCAAGGCAGTGCTGGTCAATATATCTGAAGAATGAGGGAAGAGACCGACACTCCCTGAACAAACAATAGAATCTCCCTCGTATCTCATAGTAAATGGGACAGCAAAAAATAAAGTGAGACTCGGTCTCAACCTCTCCGAGATGACGAGGCCAACAAATCCTGTCCTCCCTGCCAATCTGGTGATTAGTCTGAATACATAGCCGGTGAGATCCCACCCTAAAGATCCCAAGGAGATGCGAAGAGTGTGAGTCCAACGACGAGGGAGGTACCAAGGGCATAAGATAATCCCGTCCTAGATATCAAGGAAGTGCTCAGAGTAGAAGGCCATGTGTAGACGGAGCCCACCTGGGGGATTCCTCCACGTCGTGATAACATATTGTTTGTAGATGTCAAGTCTAACCTGCTCATTCAACTCCTGCTAAGGTGAAAGAAGATGGGTTGGAGCATCCAGAGAAAAATGGAAGGGGGCAAGACGATTCAAACAAATATCAATCGAGCCCAAGAAAGCAGAGACTTGGGTGTACCAACAACGAGACCTATCGCCAGACTCTGAACCCACAACCTCCATAGAGGAACAGTAAGCCAAGCAAGAATATTTGTGACGATCGTCAAAGGAATCAGCAAGGCTCTGGAGCCAATGAAGGAGCCATACTAAATCAAAGATGATCCCCAATCTGAAAGGGTGAGCACCAAACTCAACTAGAACAATGTTGTGTGGTGTGAACCGGTGACATCTGATAATGCGCCAAGCAAAAAGAGTTTGGACTCTCTTAACAGAGGCCCAATCAAACTCCAAGAGGGAGAGGCCCCAAACAGTAAAGCCATAGAGAATAGTCGGCTTCACCAAGGAGTCAAGAAGGGACATCTTAGTCGTGGAATCTTGGAAGTCGCACTGTCGCTCAAGAATAGCGAGGGAGCCAAGCCCCTTGTTGACTCTGGCCTGCATGGCTGGTCTCAAGCTAAATCGAGGTCCAAAAAACTTAACCCCCAGGTAAGTATATGAAGATGCAATCTCGATCTCAGTACCCTAGAAGTAAAACTAGAGATGTGATGTCCTCAAACAATTGAAGACCATAACACAAGTCTTGCCCAGATTTACAACTAGCTCACATGAGTCGTAGAAAGAGACCAAGCCATCAAGGAGCCGCTGAAGACCATCGAGAGAAGATGCTGTGAGAATCACATCATCAGCAAATAGGAGAATAGAGATCAATACCTGATGTAAATAATAACCATTGCCAAGGAGTGAGCAATCACGGAGAAATGCCTCAAGCTCGTCGATGTAGATGCCAAGGAGAGTGG
Source organism: Cupressus sempervirens (assembly GCA_028749045.1). NCBI lineage: Eukaryota > Viridiplantae > Streptophyta > Pinopsida > Cupressales > Cupressaceae > Cupressus > Cupressus sempervirens. Next base: position 598,344,510 of record CM053793.1, read on the forward strand.
GGGAGAGAGGACAGCCCTACTTCACCTCGACAGTGCTCTGGTTAGGATCAAAGAAGCCTTGTGGAGTCATGAATCTGCCCACAACGCACTCGTATAAACTCATAATAGCTGTAAGGAGAATCTATGAGATCCCGATGTCCCTAAGACGCTGAAAGAGAGCCGCCCGAGGAACAAAGTCGAAGGCTTTACGAAAGTCAACAAAACAGCAATAAACTTTTGTCAAGTGGTGGCGAGCCTCCTCAATGATGGCCTATAAAGTCAAAATGTGATCAGTGATCTGAAAATTTGTATGAAACCCCGACTGACCTCTAGCTCGGCAATGTCACTAATCGAGCTCACTGGACAGGATACCGTTTAGCACAATCACATAGAGTTTGGCAAAGGTATGCCCAACCATGATGGTCTTGTAGTTTTCGGGGTTAAAGGCTGGCCCAGATTTATGGATCGGATAGATAATATGTCGCGACCAAGAGTCGATGAAGCCAACACAAACCACTCGATTAAAAAGCACTATAAGAAAGCGACCCAAGACAGAGATACCCAACTTGAAGAATTCAGCTTGGAATCCTTCCTCATCTGGAGTTTTGCTCCTGTTCATAACTCTAATTGCCCCACTAATGTGGCAAAAGGAGAAGAGGTGACAAAAGGTGGGGGGAGGATGAGATGGAGAGGGGGCTAGCCAAGAATATCATAGAGGGTGGAGACGTGGGAGGCAAGGAAGTGAAGGTCCAGAGTGGAGGGAAGGGGGGTGGCAAGGAAACATGGTGCACCAAAAGAGCTTTGGAGACTAGAAGAACGTGGCACAAAGAGATCTACATTGCAGCAAAGTGAACTTATGTTTCTTATAGCAAAGAAAGCGGTCGTAGTCGAGCCTCAACTGAGAGGAAGAGGAGGAAGAAGTGGGTGGAGCAGAACAAAGTATGTGATGAAAGGATTTGCAGTCCTCATCCAAGCACTGGTTCATGGGGCAAGACCTACGAGTGGAGTGAGGGGTGAGCGAGGAGCTGCAATGGGAAATGAGGAGAAGGGCAGACTCCCACAAGGCGGATGCAAGTGAGTGGAACATTAAGGTGACATCCCTGGAGTCAGAAGGGGTCCTAGGGGAGAAGCCATCTGAGGTAATGGATGAAGAGCTTCGCATTGCCATTGGAGAAGTAAAAATAAGTGTGAGCATGAGGGGAGGGGGGGGGGAGTCCGCTAGAAGATGAGGGGCAAGAAGAAGCAGATAAGCAAGGGGGAGGTGTCCCCGAAGGGTGATGCCAAGGAGCACATGGTCAGCCAAAGGAAGGCGAGAGATAGTAAAGCGACAAATAAGAGGGATAAAGGAGGCAATAGAGAGAACATAGTCTACAACACTAGCACCACCACCATGTGGCCAACAAGTGAAGAGTTTGGATCCAAGAAAGCAAGAGAGTCCATTCAAAATCACTACGTCAAAAGACTCACAAAGTTGTAGCGAATTACCACCATACCTAGTGAAGGGCCCCTAACAATCCTCGGAGAGCCAAAACAAACCTACAAAACCAAGATCAGAAGCAGTCGTACACATAGGAACAAACCTACAACCATGGAGAGGAGGTTGTAGGTCTCTAGTCTGCGCGTTAAAGTCTCCCAAAATGATGATGTCCAACCCATGGCAAAGAATGTGCTAATGTGCTCAAGAAGGTCCTCATAGGGGTCCCCACCCTCAGTACTATGGACTTACAATAAACATTGACGAAGACGTAGTACTTGAGAACATAGTAAACTCTCTTTGTGGCCAACATATCCGCAAATCCAACATCCCCTTAGCCACCACTTTTGCTACTTTTGGCAAAGCACCACCACAAGTATCATTCTCGTATTTTATAGATATATATTTTTTGTGCATAGAACACACCTAGACCACAGCCATCACAAGAGAGAACTGGATGAAATGAGAGGCATCACTTGTGTCACTTTTTGATACTTCAATCACATCCCTTTCAATGCTGCAAAAAACTCACATTGGCTGAATTTGGGTACCGCAATGAATGTGGCAAGAAAAGGTCACAAGGCATCTTCTCATGCAGACTTGAGTAGGAGGTTACTTCACTTTTAAAATTTTAAGATGCCTAACTTCTTGCTTTTAATTTTGAATCTTGATAACTTAAGTTTTGATTTTTAGAGTGGAAATAAATTTATATCCTTTTTAATTTAGAGTAATAACTTTTATAGTTGAAATTAAGTTATTTTTTAATCAAATTTGCGTACTTATAAATAATTTTACTTTGTACTTGTAGGTCGCCTCCAACAAGGTGAAGACAGCTAAGTTATGGTTCTAATGTTGGAGCAAGTTGTAATGGAGGTGGGAATTGGTAATGTGGTGCAAATCATTACTCCAAGACAAATATAGTACACTTTTTTGGACAACTTGTGTAGTGCATATCCTTGACCTTCTTTTGGACATTGAAAAAATAAATTGGGTCACACCAGTTGTAGAGACCAAACCCAAAGGGAAAAAGTTGGCAAGACCAGAAGTCACAAATTTTGCAATGATTTTATTATCATTGCAAAAGTATTCTTACTGCGTTGTCAGCTTTAAAGCACATATTTGTGAGTAAAGCAGAGCTAGATTCAAGTTATTTGAAAAAGCCTGATAGAGAGAGTGTTGCATTCACTATCTTTGACAATCACTTTGCGCAAAGAGGTGCAGAGATGAAGGTAATTTGAAATCTTGAATATTTGTTCTTTTGTATTCAAGTTTTTCATTATTAATTTGTGACTAATTATTAAACTCCTTGTAATTTTCAATTGTAGATGTCAAAGCCCTTGGTTAAGAATTTTTGCTACATAGATGGTGATCAAACCCAAATGGAATATCTTTCTAAGGCCATGGATATGGCCAAGGAGGCTATCAAAAATTACTAAAAGGAGGCAGTCTCAAATTTGACACCATATGGAAAATTACTGATAAGAGGCAAAATAATCAGCTCCACCAACCCATTCACCGAACAATGTACTTTCTCAAACCTTGTTTTTTGCTTCTCACCATACTACTCGGATCCCAATGGAGAGGTCATGAAGGGCCCCACTGAGTGCATGTAGCTGATTATAACCATAGTTGCACAGGTACTTGTACCCATACCACTCGGACACGTACTAGGTATTGGTACACATACCCAAGTAGTGAATACTCAATGGAGCAACATCGTAGCTACAAACCTTGATTAAGATTTCCAACTTTTGTCTCAGTTTTTTGCTTGCATATCAGCTTGCTGTTATCAAGCTTAATCCAATATATAATCAGGTTGAAACTTTGATACAATACTGATTAACAATAAACATTACTGTTCAAGTCAGCAGTTTATCATTTGCAATCTGTCATTGTTATATTATTTATGATCTTCTTGTTCATGTTGTAACACCCCGCCAAGGGATCCAAAAGAATTAACCTAGAGTTTCACTAAGTTTGCTAAACATTTTTTTTTTTTTAAAGTAAGAATGTATATCATACACATCAAACACATAGTAGCGGAAGCAATAACATGTAATCATCAACAAACATACATCACAAGTTACATTCCTTAAGGATCCCAAGATGTTGAGTCACATTTAAATTTAATTAATTCTAAGTCTAACAACTACCACATCCACATGAAAGAATAATAAGAAAGTCCAACGTCCATAATATACATTTGTTCCGAATGCCTCTTGGCAATTTAATTCGGAATGCTCAATCATCCATTGTACATGTCACAGGGTATGAAAGGCTTAAAAGAATATACATATGTAAAGATAAAGATACATCATCCTCAAATCCATGATACAAAGTACAGTAAAATAAATGAAACTAATAACATACCTGATACATCCATACATCCATAATGATAAAACATCTATCATAAAATCTAACCATCCATCATAATAATTCAAGAACATAGTGAAGGTAAATGCCAACCAAGAAAGCTCCAGCCACGGTGACCACGGACGGATCTCAATGGTAAGAGTAAAAAGCACTACCACCCAACCGCGTGGAACCTAAATGGTCCACTCCCACCGCGCTGAGGAGATAGTCTCAAGTCCCAAACAAAGTATCAAAACACAAAACACAAGTACTCTCTAAGTCTGGGAAATCCTAAAAGTATACTAACTCGAGGGTTCCAACATAGATAGACATCTAGACCCAGAGGCACCACAAAGACACATAGGAAACCTGCTATGCAAGCGGGAAAGTGTCATCGCAAAAGTCACATAGAAGTTACCCGAGCAATCCCTTAGGAATCTCGGGTCCCTAGTGATCCCTGCGGCCACTAGTATCCTCTCGTACTGACGAAGCATACTGCGGAATGCAAGGTCGTAACCAAGCGTTCTCTCTACCCCATCCTAGCCTGTACTAGCACTCAAGGCATGGGAGAGAACATACAATTATCTTATTAGGTTCATTTAAGTCAGTATTTAGGTGAGATGTTTTCACTTGTTAAAACAACTTACAATGGGTTACTCCAGGCAACCTCTTAGGGCCCCGATCCCCATTGCAAGCGACTTCCCGACACTACACATAAATAACCTACCCTAAGCTCATGAAATCACGAATTAAAGAATCATAATAAAATCACCTCAGTCCTATACAAGCGACTGAAAAACATCATAAAAGATAAGCCACAAAATTTACATCAGTTCTTCATGAGCAACAGGTAAGCATCAAATAATAATCATATGATCACAACAGTTCTCTATCAGCAACTGAAGGCATCAATGATAAATCAAAATACTGATCAAAGACTCCAAAATGGTCAAGTCAACACATGACATCATCAAGAACATAACAAACACTTCAGTCTTCTCAACCGACCGAAAGCAATCCAAGTGTAACTGATCGAGACTCAAAAATGGTTATCAATTATAACTGATCGATGACTCAAAAATGGTTATCCAATATAACTGATCGATGACTCAAAAATGGTTAAGTCAAGTATCTTATATACATACACTTCAGCTTCACACCAGGAAACTGGAAAGCAATAACAAACAGTAATCACAAACATGTCATAGAGCATATCAACACATCACCAGGGTTGGTTTTAAAAGATCGAGATCAAAACAACATAACATCACATTCACATAATCCCCGAGCCTCTGGTAACAACCTAGGACTGGTCAACGCTAGGACACACCCCAAAAAACATAGACAATAAAATAAAATAGTACAGATACAAAATATAGGTTTCATATTTTGGCTTGATTGAATCACATAGTTAAGTTGGATATAAGGTTTCAATTTTCGTTTTAGTACAAGTTTTCGAGTAGATAAAAAAAATTACAATTTTACCCTAGTAGTTACACCCATTTTAATATTCGAATAACATGTACAATTATCCAAAATTCTTATCAAGTCAATTACTTCAAGATAATAAGTTCGAGGGTAATTATTTATTTAATTTTATAATAATCATAGATTATTAAAAATTAAATACCCGCAGTCCCAATCATAATATTCATTGAATAATTATACATCTTTAATTGATTCTTATCATTAATTCCGACTTAACACCCTTAATAACCCAAATTACCTAAATTTAATAATTATTAATTATTAAAATTATAATTCTCAAAATAAAAATAAAAATAAAACTAATATTTATTAATTATTAATTAATTAAAAACTCTTAAAAATTATTTAATAATTAATATTTATTAATTATTAATTAATGAAGTATTATTAATAAATTATCATATATATAAATATGTATATATATTAAAATTAATAATTAACAAATTATATTAAAATAATAATAAAATTACAACTAAAATTAATAACTTTTAAAAGTTACTAACAAAATAAACAAAACTACCCCGTGCCCTTATTAAAGGGGGCGGCTGCAGCAGCGATTCTGCTGCTGCCGCAGCAGAGTACGCTGCGTCAGCAGTCGTACCTGCGGCGTCAGCAGCAGGGTCACTGTGCGGCAGCCACACATAAGGAGAAGGAGGTGGGGGTGTCACGGCCCCGCCTCCAAATTCAATATATATTTTTAAAAAAAAAATGTTTTTAATTAAATTTATTAAATATAGGTTTATGAAACAAACCATTTTTATTTATTTATTTATTTATAATTTATTTACTTATATTTTTTTTTTTTTTTTTAAAAATTTAATCTAAAATGCAACCCTTTCCAATTACATCCTAATTTTAATCTAACAAACGAGGATTCGTGATCACTTTTCTAAACACTACGTACGTTGAACATATTGACAAGCATTTTACAGTATTAAAATATTTAAGCTTTTATCATAGAGAATTCGGATTTACAATCCACATGCACGAAGAAGACAAGGAATAGAGAAATTGCGTAAATAATCAACGATCAAAACACAAGACCCTACCTGATCCTGATGTTAATACAAAACCCTCGAAAAACTAGGGAGAATTTGCTCCCCTTCAATAACTTTCCTCTGAAGAACTTTCCTAGAATTCTCCTTCTGAAATTCACTATCAAAAGATGTCTTCGAAAATTCTTGTCTCCAAAAATTCTTTCCCAAATTCGTTGTTTTTCAAAAATGAACCCCAAAGTTGTGATAAGGAGTCTTCTCCTCAAATCGGGGCACTAATTGTGCGTTCACCCGAGATGACTCTTTGCTCAACTGAGTTAACTCAAAATTATCTTTTATTAATCTTTGCTTTATCTTTTTAATGCATATTAAATGAATCATTAAATAACTTTATTTAATTTTTCCACTTGACTTTATTTTTAATCTTTATTACTTTTAAACCCATGTGCACTTTATGAATTTAAAACAACATTATAATTTCCTCTTATTTTATCTTTTTAATTAATTTCTTTATTTTCAAGACATGCTCGCATCATGCAATCTTACAACTTTTAATAATTAATATATTTTCACTTTTTAATTTATTTTAAAAACTTAATTGATAAAATATTTAATTAACTTAAATAACAATCATATTTAGCATTTATTTAAAAATGAACTCTAAATATATTATTATTAAATTAAATAAATATTATCACATTCTAAAATTATACTTAAAATTTTTATTTCCAAATTTAATTCTTTTTATTTAATTAATCTCAATTAATTAAATATAATTAAATATTAAAATATCATAATAATTTTTTATTAAATTAAATCATTAATTAATCCTTTTAATTAAACTTAATTAATAGAAAATACATCAAGGACTCATAAAGCAACATACGAAAACAAATCATAGAAAAATACCTACTTAGATCAAACAAAAAGGGTTATAATCACGAAATAACATCATTTGATGCATTCGGAGGGTACTTAACTCAGATACTTGTCCTAATTATCAATTAGGACAATTGGCTAAAGGGTTTAGGATTTGGACTTAAGAGTTTATCTCCCCTCTCTTACCATTGAGATAATGCGATAGGGTACGCTCATCCTGGCAATTCAGGGAAGTCGATACCCAATACCTGCAACCTGCATAAAATTCACGCATGTACAAACACAATATTCTAAGCTAAACAGACAATGGCAGGAAGTGGTGCATCGTGTAGATCCTGCCTAGCAGGTGACTACGACTCCCTTCCTTAACCACATCAGAAACACCATACATAAAGAAACAAACACGCACACCATACACATGCAGTATGGGGTAAGTATCCATAAGAAAGCACATGTGATAATAAACCATATAACTAATCATCATTGATAATTGAAAACATTGAATAATCATCATACATCCATGAAATATAGAGTACCAAGTCATCTCATCATATAATAAATTGAGTGTAAAACAACATCTGATAATCTGAAAGTAATGCTACTAAACATCAAGTATAAAACTGACCTAAAAGAGTTTGGCAATTGAAACAAAATGTGAACTAGGGGTAGGCACTACACATGTTTAAAGTTTACCTTCTCTATTATGCATCTAAACATTTAGCATAAAATATTTTTGCACACATTAAAATATTATTACAAACATATTAAAATATAGTATAAAATTTTAATTTACCCAAATACCCCTTGTCTTACCCAAATACCCCTTGTCCCCTATTTTGAAAAATTATCATACCAGTACCCAAGTTACCCATGTCCCCAAGCAACCTTGACTATACCCAAAGTTAAAATATAGCATAAAATATTTTTGCACACATTAAAATATTATTACAAACATATTAAAATATAGTATAAAATTTTAATTTACCCAAATACCCCTTGTCTTACCCAAATACCCCTTGTCCCCTATTTTGGAAAATTATCATACCAGTACCCAAGTTACCCACGTCCCCAAGCAACCTTGACTATACCCAAAGTTAAGGTGAGAGACATTATTAGTTCTGAATTAGACATGTACGAGAATGCAAGGTGCAAGATACTATATTAAGACCTGAACAAGAGAGGAAGAAACACTCTGAACCCCAAGTACAATATTTGGAATTTTGGAGTCTCTTACATGCATGATAAGTATCCAAAATTAAAATATCTTTTCACCTTGCTTTCTAACTTTTCAATATTTTTTTACAAATGCTTGGTGACGAAAATTAGGTGGAAATCTCCCAAATCTACAAAGACATTCCCTCTAAATCTTATGCCGACCTTGTACTTCACATAGATTTGAGCATATTTGGAGCTTGTTCAAAGCCATCCACATGAGGAATAAGAACAAATTAGCACAAAAACACATCAATAGCATTGCATTTGTGCAATATAACCTTGATTGTGCACAAGGAAGGTGGACAAAACGCCAAATAGTCCACTTAATTTGGATGATGGATCCTTACTATGATTAGGCATCACAAGAGCAAAACCTCCATTGTTTACAAAATATAAGATCTACGATTTCAAGAGGCAAGCTATGGAGGAGGGTGGACTTGCAATGCGATTGCATGATATTGAAGTGGATGAGAAAGTTGAGGATCATAAGGAGTCATTTTCAGTGCCAGCAACTATAGACATCCAAGATGAAGGTCAAGTCACAACCAATAGCACGAAGTGAGGTGGTGCAGTCATAACAAACTTCTAGGACTAGACCCCTTACCCATTTCGTAGTTTTTACTAGAGTTGTTGTGAAGGGGAAGAAGAACAAGTAGGTTATTTTAATAATGTAGTTGTATTTACTTTTACTTTTACAAAGACAATTTGCATAGTTGCACCACCCTAGGGGGCGGAGGAAAGAGGAGACAAGTTTCTGGGACAGGGGGGCTGAGGGACCTTAATTTGGGGACGATAGGGGGATTTAATTTGGGGACAATAGGGGGATGACAGGGGGCAGCAAGGGGGCATCGACGGAGGACCAAGGGGGTTATTATATACAATACATATGAAAAGATGTATTGCAATATAAGATACAAAGATGGAAAAGAGTAAATATTTGAACATTACATTGAATTGGAATATCAAACATATAACATAAATAGTTAAATCAGCAAATCGTAAACATCGGCACGTCTCCCCATCCTCAACGAAGGTGGTGGAATTTGGTGGTGCCATTGGGGACAAGGGAACGAAGTTCCAAGTCCTCAGGGCGTCCCCATCCCCGGTGCGTGCGGCAAAAAGGGAGGTGACGCATTCTCGCGTTAATATGACAATTTGCTATTTTAATTTTGCTTCAAACTATCAAGCTAAAAAGATGTTGCTTCAAACTATCAGGCTAAAAAGATGTAGCTATTTTGATAATGTAGTTGTATTTACTTTTACTTTTACAAAGACAATTTGCTATTTCAATTTTGCTTTAGACTATTTGACTACCAGCCACAGCATTCCACATAAAGAGGTCATTTTATACCCACTATGCATTTAAATATATTTAGACTTGGCTTGTTTCTTTTGTTTACTCATTTACTGAGTCATTAGATGCATCTACTCATTGAATTTTGCAAAAAAAATGCATCTCTTTAAATTTAAGCAATTTTTCCACCAAGCAAGTTATCAATGACTTTTTGCTACTTCTTTGGCCCTTGGCAATAAGTTGCCATATATGAGTTTTTCAACTATACATTATAGAACCTTATCAAATAAGGTTTGTGCTAAATAGTGCAAATTGAGACTTCCATGAGAGTCAAAAGTAAACAAATTATCAAAATTTAAAAAAATAATACCATGGTACAGCTCCAGGACATCCCTATTAAAGGGAGGTGTCAAATTATGTCAAGGACACATTAAAGTTATAGCTGCAAGAAAGATCCTTCTAATTGAGAGTGCCTGATGAGCATCTCATAAATCTGTGTGATTTTGTTTTGGTTATGAAGTTGCAGAGACACATTATGTTTGTAGAGCATTATCCTCCTTGATTTATTTATTTCTAGTTTGCAAAATTTATGGTAGTAGTGTTCTCTCAACTCTCCTTCCTGTTCAAGATTTGCTTCCTCTCATTGGGCCTTTCTTTTTCATGTCCGTGTGTTGTCTCTTCTATGCCACGCTTTCTAGCCTCCCTATTTTTGGGTTGGGTTAATTATTTTCTATTGTTCGAACTATAATGAGATGTGTCGGTTTCGATTTTGGTCTTCCCCAATTTATGTCTTCATCGTTGGTTATTAATGCCACATCATTCCATTGATGACGTTTCAGTCTCTTGGAAATGATTCCAATATGTAACGTAAGAGATGGCAATGGAAGTTTGCCTCTATGTTGTGTTGTCCCATTTGGATATAACGATCAAAGTTGCCATGTCATCCATTGATGTCATTTATGATTCCAGTTTGTAACATAAGAGACTTTTCATTAGCAATGGAAGTTTTCCTTTATGTTGTGCTGTCCCATTTGGATATAACAATCAAAGTATATGGATATATTCATTGTATTGGGCACATCACTCAGCAATTTTTGACTTCTTATTAACAATTATGTATGTGAATTGGGAGAACAATGTTCTGCCCATATAATCGTGAGAGTTATTTGCACATTCCGTGTCCAATCAAGTGTCTACCATATCAGGAATTTTTAGTGTGCTTCATATAATATTTTCTGCTCAATATATGAGTAAGAAAGGTTTTTATTATTTATTTCTGAGTATCATGACCTTGAGATATAGATACTCTCTTTGAATATATAAGCACTTAACCAATATATGATTATTATGTTAAGAAGTAAAGTCCATACATAATTGGCGAGGGGTGTCGTGAATCAATTGTGAACAAATATAATTAAATCCAATCTTATAAATTTGATCTATAACAAGAGACACAAAGCGTCCTAGTTCCTGCCATATATGTCATGATTATAGTATTGTAGAGTGTGGCAATAAAGGTTTGAGATGGAGGAATAAACTTTTTAATTTGAAGGAATGTTAAATGTATTAGAACAACATTCATTCTATCCTTTGATCTTTTAGAGGCTGAATCATTTTTAAACCGTATTAGAATTAATTGTAATTGTACATAGAACTTAAGAACTAAAGACAGTGGAGAAACATAGACAATTACATTTTTCATTAATGTTTGTAATTGGATGCGACTAGATAAGTTATAGCTCTTACCAAGTGCAAAATTACTTCTTTGCATCATTAAAATTTTAACATCAACGCCTTTACAAAAAAAGTTACAAGAAGCTCTAAATTGGAAAACTCAAAAGTGTACAAGAATTTTAAAACAAAATGGAATTCTTCAACTTCAAAGAGTTTTGAGACTGGAAAGTGTCTTCATAAGCCCTCAAGAAATGTTGTTCAATTTCACTAAAAAAATAACACATACATTACAAGGCAACACATTTTTTGCATTATTGGTTTTTCCATAAGAAGTTTGAGATAATAAATAAAATTTCTACAATAATAGTTTGAATGCAATTATAAAGTTGTCATAAATGTCTTGTGAACAAATGAATCATTGAGATCTTGTGCAAGATTAAACAATACCAACCAAAACTCTAACAAAAGCATAAGCATGTTATAACTAAATTCTACATATAGAAAAGATATCCACAATTTAAATTGCTTATTCTTTGTGTCTTGAGTCTACAGCACACTAAATTTTATTTTATTTTTAGCATGTTTGCAATGTAAGAAATTAGAAACCAATTGTTATCCTAAACGACAGAATTATATGATTAAAAAAATAGAGAAATTGAAAATTACTCAACAAAAATAATTTTTTTAGAAATATTTAATATAAATAATTCTTTATTTAAAAAAAAAAATACAGTTAATTGTCATCGTTATATACTATTTTTATTTATTAAAAAATATGTAATCAACAACTTCAAACCCAAAAATGATATAAGATATTTTAAATTTTAAATACATAATCAATAAACATAATTATACTTACAATAACTACCATTTTAAAATTCTTTGTAATTTAATTTAGTTTTTAGTTTTAAAAATTCTTTGTTACATTATTTAGTTTTTATTACTTTTAATTATTTTAAAAGATAATGCTTTAAGAACAAAATGAATCAAAATTTTATGAGTTAGTACATTCTATTGTTATAAATTTGACTAATGGTAAAGTAAAGTGTGGTGTGACATATCTTTTATAATAATTATATTAATTGCACAATTAATATAAAAAGTTAGATTTTTAAATTTTCATTGATTGTTTGTTTTAAGAATTGAATTTCTCCATTACTATTTAGTAAAATCCAATAAGATTTCAATTAAATACTATTCTTGTTTTTCAAAAAATAAAATAAAAATGTTCAAACTTTATAAAGAATTTAAATTTGAAATTCTTGAAATGATAAAATAAATGTAGTGTCACATCATCGTTTATGATATTTTCAATCATAATATAGAATTTAAATTCTGAAATTCTTGATAAATGTAGTGTCACATCATCTTTTATGATATTTTCAATCATATTAATTGCACAATTAATGCTAAAAGTTAGAGCTTTAATTTTTTCTTTATTTTTTGGTTTCAAAAATTAATTTTCTCCCTGACTATTATTAGTGAGAGCCAATAAGATTTTAGTTAAATAGCTTTTTGCCATTTCAAAAATAATAAAAATGTTCAAACTTTATAAAAAACCTAGAACCTATAAAAATATTTGAATCTTATTGGTTAAACTAATATATTTTATAGTTTTTAATTGCATCTAATGGGTGCAATAGTATTCCTGCCAGAACTAACAATTAAAACAATGATGCAAAACAATAAGAAATCATACACCATAACATAGTGATTTGTTGACTATGGAAACCATTGATCAGAGGGAAAACCTTGATGGGGATGGTATCCACAAGATAATGTACTAATATTTAACTTCCTTGTGAAAGGCTGTGACGCAATTAGGAGTCAAATACAATGCAGTTACTAGTCCTTGTCAAAGGAAAAATCCGCGTTAGAAGACCTTGAACCCTTATTAGAAGGTTCTAACAATGTTAAAGGCTGATAAGTACAAATAGAAATACTTTTAAGATAACATATCCAATAACATGAACTGATTGATCTGCAACAAGATTCTTTTTGTTAATCTTTGGCCTACAGGCATGCAACTATTGCCCATTACTGGGCCTTTAAGGGCTCAACATCCATTAAAAAGGATTAAACAGGAATCTTGGAAACCCCCAAAGGATGGATGGACAAGGATTTATTTCCAAAGGGCTTCTAAGGGCACCCTCGGCCCATCAGGGGCAGGATTTTCTGTGCGGGATTGCAGAGGTAATATTCATTTATCAGGACTGAAATGTCTTCCAGAAGGACCAAACAAGGAGGCAGAGGTCCAAGCTGCACTATTAGCTATAAGATGGCTATAAAATTAAGAGTGACAAAGCTCCGTTTGGAAGGGGACTCGTAGATTATTATCAATGACATAAACAAAGGTGAATCAGGAGTATGGCATCTTAACAAGCATATCAATAGGATCAAGTCTTTGCTGGAGTCATTTGCAGAATTCAAAATCACCCATGTTAGGAGGGAGGCCCATTAGGTAGTTGATACAATGTCAAAGTCAGGAGTATGGCATCTTAACAAGCATATCAATAGGATCAAGTCTTTGCTGGAGTCATTTGCAGAATTCAAAATCACCAATGTTAGGAGGGAGGACCATTAGGTAGTTGATACAATGTCAAAGTCTGGAGTATCCTTGACGGATCAGGACTTTAGAGAAAATGATGGAACACTTGATTCTTGGAATTAAAAAAAGCAATAAAGGAAAATGCATAAGCAAGCTAGTGTTTTCTTAGCTTCAACAAATTCTGGAGATTAAGTTCAAAAAAGCTCAACACTAACACCTTTTGGAAGGCCCATAAAGGAACACAGATAGTAATGATGAAGCAGCAATTTGAAGGAGAGCATGGAATGGAGGCCACATTGACTTTAAAGTTTTATTAATTTCGTCAATGATTTTCAAGCAACGGTGATGCCAGAAGAATAAAAATTTACAGGAAGAAACTTGCAGGATCTAGAAAAGAGGGAGGTTGGTGTGTTTTTATTAACAGGCCAACTGGATTTAATAGGGCATTTGGTGAGCGCCATACAATGCTGAGTTTGGAGGAAGATGCATTGTGAACCTTCAAAATTCATTCAAATTTTTTTCAGGGTGGGTTTGAGTTCATTTTGGGTTTGTCCATACAATAACTAGTGTGTGTGCGCATGGGAGGACATGTGTGCATGTGCGGTAGGGCATTTGGTGAGCGCCATACAGTGCTGAGTTTGCAGGAAGAGGCATTATGAGACTTCAAAATTTATTCAATTACCAACTATTAGATGTCAGAAATAACAGGTTCAAAGATATTTAAATCAAATATTATTTTAATATATACAAAAACACATTTCCTTACCATCCAGCCTCTCAATTGCCTTTTCAGCCTCATCTGCATATTTGTAACGAACAAAAGCAAATCCTCTTGAATCCCCAGTCCTGAAAATATTACAAAGCTAAATTATTAGATTTCAAACAAAAGAATTTCAACAAATAAATATTTCAAGTGAAAGATATTTGCTTAAGCATTTCTTTACCTCCTGTCTCTTGGAATAAAGATGTCAACAACCTTTCCGTAACGATCAAACAATGGATAGAGATCATCTGCAGTTGTACCTGCAATGAATAACATGCTGCCAGAAATGAAGCCTCTAAAAAAGCTTGAAGATAACTAAAACAACAGGAATAGAGAATAGAATCTAAAATCACGTTGTCATGTTCCTTCTTAAGATATTCCTGATTATCACCCTAAAACAACAATTCCAACTTAGACAAGGCTGGCCCCAAAGGGCAACAGTACTCGTGAACCTTGCAAAATTGCTAATAGGGTGATCTTGAGTTCAATCCCACAAGTATACCCTGCACCAGAAGCTGACTACTCGGTTGGTCCACTAACTCTGGAGACTGACAGTTTATTTCTGGTAATTCACTTGTGGACAAAGGCAATAACATATGTGGCAAAAAATCAATCTAGCAGAACTTAACTCATAGTGACAAACCCCTTGCTCTTCTTCAGGGACGATCAGCCATAAAGTGGGCTTCCAAAGGTATTAATTCCTTCCAAGACATCATCGAGGGGTGTCATCTCATCAGTTGGCAAGAACTGGTCAACAGTTATGGTTTCCCTCAATCTCAAAGCAGAACATACTATCTTCTTCTTTTTGCAACCAAAGGCCTTGGCTTCCCTAAGATCTGCAGCCCCCTTTCAATCAGAATTGCTTCCCTCAAATGGCCAGATGATACTCCCCTTCCCCATGTCAAGGCCAAATATATTTATAATCTTCTCACTCATAAATTGGATATTCTTGACCAGCTCAATAAGAAGTGGAACCTCAGCATTGACCACAGCATTTGAACTAAGTAGATGCTTAATTTCTAGCACCATCTCCTTGAGTTTAAAATTTCCTACTTCTATTGGCACTTCCTTCTACACAAGTTACTATTGACACAAAAGTTTGCACCCTTGCTTGAGGTATGACCCTCAAGCGACCTCGTGTAATATGGTAACAACCTCCAAGTGTGGGACTTGCAATCTGAGGTCCAATCTCCGGAGAAGGCCGGCTTCCTTACAATCAGGATGCACCTAACTACTCTTTGAAGGAAAAGAGAGAATGAGATGCATGAAATCAAACTACCTAGTCTAATCTAAAGGGGGTGATGCACCTAGATTGAATGGTCACAAATCTGTCTACAACTGCACAAAACATCAATGAAAACCCAAAATACACTAGACTTAACTTCAGTCTATCTCCCAAAGCGACATACAGGCCTCAAACTGATGAAACATTGAAAGGAAGAATAATGATCACTTATGCAACAATTGCCAAAAGATTAAACACAATATGCAAACTTAAAAAAATAGAAAGAAAACATTCTCTGCAAGGCATATACATGAACTAGACAGCAAAATGGCAAGAGAAGGTAGGGAACAAAGATTTCATTAATGAAAGGCAAAGTTACAAAGCATAATGCTGCTACAACATACAGGCAGAGAAGAACCCTTTACAAATATTTACAATTGTCTTTTATAGAGGTCAGGCATACCTCTAATATTACATTGAGTTCAAACTCTAACCAAGTAGAGTTGAGATTGCAGAGGAGAAATAACTGTTGATCAGAAGAAATCATGATCAAATGCACATTCCCATATAGAAGGTCTAATCTTTTACGTGCAAATCTGGTTAGAAAAGACAAAAAAAGTGGACATTATCACTGATTGGGTAAATGAATGAACCAACCAGCAAGAGGAATGGAACTACATTGAACAAGCATGGAGAACACTCAAAAGCGGCTGCAAGCAATCAAAAGGATCTGATTTACCATTAAAGAGTTGCTTCTTTGCTTCTCGACATGCCAAGTCAGCCATATCACCAAGTCAAAAGGAGTCAACCATCTAAACTCGCCACATGGCCCAATGCCCTTGAAGTATCCTACCATCTCATGCAACTATTATCTTTATGTTGACCCACTGAGTACCTCTGATTGCAGCTTCACAACCTACTTTCCAATTTAACCGTCTAGCCTTGCGAAACCACAACTGCCCTTCATATCATGCTTGATCGCTGCTTTGCAACTTGTTTTTACTTTATTCCCTTAACTGTAGCAACCCAACAACTACATAAAATTACCCTCTTAATATCTTCGCAGCAACTAAGGTTTTAACATTTATTTTGCCTGCGATGCTGCGAGACATCTATCTTTGACCATGCCACCTTGTCACAACTTGCTTTCACCTTGACCTTTTAACCCTTGCAACCCAACAACTACCTCTAGTCGTTGCTTTGCAATCGATCTATGACTTAGCATTTAAAACCAGCATCCAAGCGAACAAGCATTGTGTTAGGTGTTCTTGACCACTTTTGCCTAGTCACACTGAGGGTGGCACAAAATGCCTACAACTACTGAAACTTAACTGCTTGTGTTGCCTTTCGCACGATCACAACTTAAAGTCTGACTGTATCTTGGATAACTACGACTAAGCAAAGACAAGGCTTTGACCGTGATCCCTCAATCTTGACTTAAGACCTTAACTCGGATGCTAATGCCATGAACGAGCGAAACTGCTATATTGACCACCATCACGACCTTAACTCTGGTTTGCATTCAACTTCATGCCATACTACGAACCAAGAGGATCACCACTTCACTGCTCTAACCCAGGGTTGAGCTTAATCCTTTGCAACAATGCGATGAACTAAACTTGACTGCGGCATGTTTGACTTTGCAACTTAAACTTTGAAGCTTTTTTGATGAAGTGCATCGATTCAACTGATCTGCTTTCATTCGATGAATAACTCCCTCGAAATTGGCCTTTGTGACATTGCTACTAAAGGATTTCCAATGTGCCTGGCCCACCATGACACGCATCAGCTTGTCACATGCTCACACCTCTAACTGTGGTTCTATCTCCTAATCCTGCGACCATGCGAGGGCAATGGATTCGTAGCTTCGCCACCTTAACCATGATTTGCCCTTTACTACATGCGATGTCATGACTCTCTTCAAACTGGATGTTATCACACCATCGCAACCCGAAATTGGATGCTAGCATAGACCACGAAAA
The DNA here is from genome assembly GCA_028749045.1 of Cupressus sempervirens. Classification (NCBI taxonomy): domain Eukaryota; kingdom Viridiplantae; phylum Streptophyta; class Pinopsida; order Cupressales; family Cupressaceae; genus Cupressus; species Cupressus sempervirens. The sequence continues at coordinate 598,362,378 of CM053793.1, forward strand.
AGCCATGCTAATGGTTAACTTAGTTGTGGTGCCTTCGCAGTCCATCCTGACGATTAAGCCATAACTGCGAAAAAAGGTATCGCATGGTCACGACTTGAGATAACATACGATCATACCATGCAATAGGAAGATTTAAGAAACCAAGAGGGGAACCCAATATCTGCACTGTCTGCAAAAACTATGAATCTGTTTTCCATGTCTTTTGACTAATTTTCTGCCAAGGAAGTTTGAAGCATATTTGGTCTCACTCTGAATGGCAACTTTAACATTATTCATATCATATCCGATAATATCTTCAGGACTAACCATAACAGTAATGTCTTTTGGTCTATTTTCTCTTGTGTTCTTCTTTAGCATTTATGGAAGCTTAGGAATGATGACTTATTCAGTGGGAAGGTTACATACCTTACTGAGTATCTGCAGAGACTCGTGTATTTCAATATTTCTTCGCTGGTGACTGCTATCCTAATCTTATCAAGGACAAATTCTTGCCGCTGCTGAACGAAAGAAGAGTTGAAGTTCATAAAGAGGAGATTGCGTACGGTAATACATCCATCAATTATCAAAAAGAAAGAGATGAGTTTGATATTACTGTCAGAGAATTCATGGAGCAGACCAAAGAGAATAAGAAGCATGAGCAAAGTCATGGTGATCCTGGTACCTCATATGATCCACTTCAGTCACACCCCTTCAGAGCATCATGCTGGCAGCAAGGATGCCCGCTGAGAAACATGTGCTTGACAGTAAAGAACTTGTTGGCGATATTCTATGTTCACTGCCATATCTTTTTATCTCTATTTTGTACATGCTGGATTGTACAGTTTTGCTACTGTTGTTACTTCAGCGATTATCTAAAATTATTTGTAAGCAATAAAGCACTGACAGGCAGCTTGATACTCTTTCGTCTGATCCTTATAATTAATAGAAAAACATTACAATAATCAACGTGCTGTCTGACGTCTATCACTCTGCAGGATATGTTGTAGTGATGAGGCATGATGACCTATGTTTTAGAAACTACCGGACATGATCTTCAGATTATAAAACCATCAATATGTTTTAAATCCTAATTCCATCAGGTAAATATTGAACAAATAAATTGACACCTTTTTCCTGTCTGTCAAGCAAACTATGTTGCTCATTTTCAAAATACTACAATGCATGCTCCCGAAATTAAACCAGTTCCCTCCACCATACAGGCATGCACGTACCAGAACAAAGAAGGATGGATGCAGACCATCATCCCAAAAGTAACCCCTGGGCCTCAAGTTGTTCTAAGTTTCATGTTGCAGTCTTCCTATTTCCATGACGCTGGGACCAATGGTACTATTCACCTAACCGAGTAAAAATTAATAAACTAAAAAGGGAAACCCGCCTCTGTGGCCAAATAAATGCTGACCAACATTTAAAAAGCTATGGAGTAATACAATGGAGATAATATTTTCAGAAACACCTATCAAAACTCCTCTAGTAGATGGACATAATCTACACATCGTTCCTTTTCGTGACTTGTGTTACCCATTAAAAATTTCACAAATTTGCATAATATCAATTAATAAGGGCAATATTACTAGGTCAATTCCAGCTCTCAAAAACTCAACACCAAAACCCTCGCTCGACCAGTAATAAACTCAAAAACCTTAAAATAAACCCTTGAGATCAGAAGTAATTTCAGCTTTTTTAAGGAAAAAAGAAAAGAAAAACTACATCACAATAGAATGGAGGCACTTTGAAGACGCAAAGCAATAATAATAAGAAAATGGCAAGAAAAAACTTACGGAATGTGATATTGAGAACGAGCAAAGAATAACTGTCTTTAATATCGGGAGGTCCTGCTCTGCCGAAGTGAGACATTCTGAAAGTAGAGAATGGAGGGTTTCAGTCGCTCTCTTTGCAAATGCACGCCGCTAACACCTGGGACGAAGATTCACCGCAAACTAAAGGAGTAGGCAAGGACATAAATATAAATACAAAAATATCATATAACTATTAATATAATGTATGTTGACTGTTCTTCATGTCAAGCCACGTTCACATTTATATACAGGGTGTCGCTAAGGAAACGGTATTCTTTTTTAACTTCACTTTAATGAACTATTTTCTATTTTAAACGAAAAATATAGAGGGGAGAGGACCCATTTTAAAGAACGTGTTCTAATAGTGGTAATAAGAGTTGTTTGTTCATTCTATACCTACACTTGATGACTTAATGCCCTTTTTTGTTTTTTTTTTTTCTTTTGACAATATTGTATCAATACTTGTGACTTTGTTAGTACAACACTAACTATCTAAAATTGAATAAAATGTACTCTAATTTATTTTTTTGTGAGTTTCTCTTTCTATTAGGTAGGATATTATTGTTAGTCCTGCCTTTTTTAAAGAGGTAGGGAACTAATGTAATCTTTTACCCTTCTAATTATTTTTTTTCTAAAGAAGCCTGCACAATATTCCAAAGTTTGGAAAAGCTATATTTAAAAATTAATTATTGAATAGAAATTTCTATTTTTCGATTGGATGAATCAGATTTTCCTGGAGTATTTAGCTCTTTTTTTAAAAAAAAAATTGCATAAATTATGAAGAACAAGTAGATAAAATCAAAGCACATTAAATGGTAAAAGATAAACATGCATTGAATATGCATTTAATATTCGTCTGCACAGTCCAAGAGATGCACATTAGCCAACGTATTTAAGAGAATTAATTAGACAAAAATGTTGTCTCAACCCCGATATTTCTTATATCGTCAGAACGTAAGAGAATGTGTGTATCAGGCATGTAAAGTTGGAAACTTGAAATAGTAAGACCGCAGCTGTAAATTTTTATATTTACCCTAAAATAGCTGACAGTTATTTGTCTTTTAAATTGTATTCCCAAGCTCGCATCCACCTAAATCTAGTCCTAAGTTGACTCCAAATTTGCCATAATTTGTCTGAGTTAGCTCCGTTTTGATGTAGTCCCAAGTAGACTTTTAAATTTGGTTATCATTATGGCAATTCCTCCATAATGATTGTGGAATGGGAATATCATCATTGTCATCGAGAGGCAAAGGCTTGATTTTTGGAGCCTAGTGGTCTGGGGGACCTTCATACTCTACAGCAAATGCATAATCCTTTTCCTTACCGCCCAATCTCCTAGTCTTCTCTGCTTTCGATTTGTTCATGCTTCAATAACAGAAAAACACTTGCGTATGGGGTTGAAGGAGAAGAAATGCACATGCCATGAGACAATACCTACCAACTATAATTACCTTGCAACGCGATCGCTAGCTTGTATTAGTCATTCATTCATTGTCTACCTATGCAGAGAAAGCTAACTTTAGCATTTGCATGGAACGAATAAGTATTGACAAGTCGCTGAGAGTTGTCAGTCCGCCATTTCATATACAAAACATGTGCTAAGGCTTAGCACCACCTCGAGCCCAAATATTTACATTACATCTTAAGGCAGGGACTCAAGCTCGCTTAGAGCTCTTGTTATTAGTAGGAAAGTATTGGAATCATTCAATTCATTTTTTCAATTTAATTGATTAGTCAACTCATAGGATTTAAAAGATTAAAAGAAAACATCAAATGTTTATATCTTTTTCTAATTTTTCATTATTTTCTAAATCACATTTTTTATTCATTCCATTGGACCATACTATTTTTGGTAGGGAGAAAAATCAATTTTCTACAAGAAAAATACAAATATTTTGTAACAAGTCTATCATGCATTAATTATAACTTTATATTTTCCACATTTGTGACAAGTGGATTAACTTTTCAAGTTTTACATTGATGTTTATTTTTGTCATTTGTAAGAAAATACAAATATTTTCTAACAAATCTATCATACATACATTAATTACAACTTTATCTTTTCCACATTTGTGACAAGTGTATTAATTTTGCAAAAAAAAAATCACTTCTATCTTTCACCTCACAAATGAATGTGTAATCAATATTAATTATCACTATCTATTTTTCTAAATATAAAGTTAAATATTTTTTATTTTTTATTTTAAATATATTGATTAGTTTTATTTTGATGTTTATTTTTGTCATTTGTAAAATGTTATTCCTTTAAGTTTCCACTATATTTTTTTAGCTATTATTTTACAATCTTATTCTAATTTTTTATACCATTTTACAAATTGTAAAACTAATACTACCCCTCAAACTAATTAGTTGTTCTAGTAGTTTGAATTAAGTCATCACCGATTTATTTATTTTAAATCAAATATTTCAACTGAATTGGTAGAAATGACTAGTCCATTCATATAATATAATTTCTATTGTTATTTATATATTTCTTAAAATAATAGAATCATTAATATTTTTTAAATTCCCTTCAACTCTCTCTATCATTCCACCTTTAATTGTCCATATAATAACATATCATTCTCTTTTTTGGCTCTCTCTTCATATCCTTCCTTTCTACCTATAAATCTCCATTTTTCTTCATTTTCAATTATTGGTAGGAACTTTGACGCATTGTGTCTCTTGTTGATATTTGTTTTGTTACTTAATTATACTAACGTTTACACCTAAAAGGAGGTGCAATAGTTAAGTCAATAAAGAGATATAGGGGAGACAACCTAATAGCCACTCATGTTCCAATGAATGCTATGTCTACTGTTATAGATGCCCTTGATTACTATTCATAAATAGTCCCAAAAAATGATAGCGCATATACTAATAGTCAATCACACATATACTAATAGTTGATCATTTTTTAGCTTTTTGGGTTGCTAATTAGTCCATTTGTGCAAAAAGTACTATTCTTTTGGTGAGTGGCTATTGGGGGGTGAACATAATGGGTTATGATTAACATTTTAAAATGACACTTTTAGACCACCTTGCACTCTATGAATTTTATAGAGAGCTTCGTAAATGCAAAAAAATTCAAAAGATTAGCTTTAAGCTCTTCATTCACCTATAGAGATTCACCAAACAAATCGACAAATCTTGACATATAGATTAGAAGTTGTACATGTGCAAAGTTAGCTTGGGTGGCTACTAGGTCATCTCCCCCAGAACTACCATTCCATTGATCCTTTTTTTGCTTCTTGTTTTGTGTCTTTTAGTGCATTTTTCCTTTTTTTCTTTCTTTCTTCTTATTCTCCTTCTTTTTGTTACTTTTCTTTTTCCTTCTTTATTTCTAACATCCTCTCCTTGCTCATCTTATTCTTCTTCCTCCCCTTATCCTAGTTTTCTTTGGTTTTCTCATTTTCCTCATTGTTCTCCTTCTCCTTGCTTTGCTTCTTGTTTTGTCTCTTATTCTTCATCTGCTCACTTTCTCCCTCATCCTCCTGCTTCCACTACATCTTCCCCTTCTCCTCTATCTTAGTCTTCTCCTTTATCTCCTCTTTCTTCTTTGGCACATTCTCCATCCTATTTTTATCTTCCTCTTCATTCTCCTTCTCCTTCCCCTTCTAATTTTCCCTTTTCTTAAACTCTTCTCCTTTTTTTCTTTTTTCTAATCGATAATTATTTGGAAATTAAATAAAGTGTAATATTGTAAGACATAATTTGTTTAATTATAAAAATCATCATCTTAGTTATTTTAACAATTAATTAGTAAATTATTATTGTTATCATATATTAATATTAGTAAATTATTATTGCAATGTTCAAGTTGAATTAATTGATACATTTCATGAATATGACTCAAAAATAATACAATTAATAGTAATGTCATAATTATCATAGCATCTTTATTTTTTTAATATAATTTCTCATTTATTATAAATTCTTAAAGTTGAGAGGCATTGTACAATAAAAAAAAGGGTGGAGACTCATGGTTGCACTTAGAAAAACTCTCATCTTGTTCTTTATAATTGAAAATCATTCATATGCCAAAGTTAATATTAACTCTAAAAAGAATATTTTTAATATAAATACTACTTAAAAGTAAGATGATTTTATATATCAATCTACCATTTTATTAGCAAGTAATAAAATTGTATGTAAATAATCAAATTAAACAATTGAAAATTTATATCAATTTTCAAAATAATATAGATGCAAAAAATTTTGTAAAATTTAAATATTTTAGAAAATTTGAAGTGCAATAATTTTAAGTCTCTATTTTTTAATATGTTTTTATCATGATCAATTTAATAATATAAACAATAAGAATAATTTTATTTTTAATATTTTAATAAATTTTTAGAAAAGATTCAATACCAATTGAGATTTTCTCTTCAACACAATTTCAATATAGGAGAAACAAAGGAATCAAAAAGCATCATAATTAAGGAAGGCAAGGCAAGTGAACTTCTTCGCATCCACTAGATATTAAAGGAAACTAAAAACATGAATCCTTATATCCCCTGCTATAATCATTTTAGCATTCTGGATAGAGAGGCATTGAAAAAATCACCAAACATGCAAAGCATAACAAAGGGAAAAAAAGATTTTCATCTTAGACAACTTCCTCCGCCAAAAGGAAATTCAATTTAGATTTGCATGCCAATAAAAAAATAATCAAATAAAAACTCAGGTAAAAACCTAGCACAAATAAATTGTACATCAGTCAAATCAATAGACTCGGACCCTGAATTAATATGGATCCAAGTTTTTTTTTAAAGTAGAAAGATTATTTCTCCAAAATGAAATACAGGAAAATTCAAACCAAATATAATCCAGTCCAATGATGTAATTCATTCAAAATTTTGGGAAGAATGCAGGAAGCCCTAAATAAGGATTGGTGCAAACAAAAGAAGGAAAGGCAAACCACAGGTACAAGAAAAACAAAGCAAAGGAGGAATAAAAGGAATTTTACAACAACAATCCAAAGTAATAAGAAAAAATAAATCGCATGAAAATAAAAGTTTTAAGAAAAAAAACCACCAATCAAGAACAAGTTCCTAAATAGCACTATTAATCCACATACATGCAACCAAGTACGCAATATCGATCCCCCTAAAAGGAAAGAAAGTATTGTAATAATAAGCAACCATTATTCAGAAGCCCAATGGCTCAAATGTAAAAACTTTAGGGTATGTGTTATCTTGAACAACCCATCACCAACAAAATCTACTCTCAAAAAATGGATCAATGTAGGATGCAAAGACCAGGTAAGTATGATATCTATCTCTGGTTGAATAATTTGTACTCGATGTGAAAACAATAAAATTAAAGATAAACTATTACAAAAACTTATACACTTTCTTAATAGACACAATGTATTTTTTTACAATTGGACCTCAAACTTCGACAACAATGTCATAAACGAATTGATTAAGCCAACTTGGGTAATCTTTAGAAAATTTTCGGTAGAAAGCAAAAATTATCAGTAAACAGTCGAGGCCTTGTCAATTGTATTATAATAATAAATCAAATTACATTGTCTTCCTTCAAACAAGCGCTGGTAGGAAAGAACGAAGAAGAAAACCTCTGGTCTTGCCTGGGAGTAAAGTCTTATATAATACAATTTTGAAACTTTTCAATAGAATTGATCCAAAATTAAATACGAAAGAAAATAGGAAACTCCATAGGAGAGTTGTTAGGTATAGATTCAAAGTTCTCATTTGCTAGTGATATCAAGATTTTAATTAATCAGAGGCGTAAAACTCAATAGTTGGAACCTATTAAGATCATGACAAATAGATCAATATAGGTATTAGAACCATACATTTAATTCAAACCAATTTAGGATTTTATGTTCTTTTATTTAGATTCTAGAGCCAATGAGTTTAATTTCTACATAATTATTAATTCATCTACTAAACTAGAATTAGGAGAACTCAGTCTTCTCTCCAAGGAAAGAAATTCCTTAATCTCTATGAAAACAAAGAATACTCTTCTTACAGGATTCTCACAAAAGATTGAAAAACTTATCCCAACTTCAACGACTAAGATAGATGAAGTTGAAATATTAGAAATAGAGGATATCTCAAAATCTAACCTCTTTTTGAATATTAACAATGAAAAAATTAACAAAAACCTTAACAAGAAGGGTGAAATAATAAATGAATTAAAGAATTACCAAGTTAATCTAAATTAGTCAATTCCAATATTTGGATACCGCAACTCAAAAATATAAAATTATAAATTTGGAGCAATGTAAACTATGTAGAAAACAAGACATGTTCATAAACGATATAAAAGAATATATAAAAACTCATAGTAAACTTATGGAAGACATAATGTTAATTCATAATGGCATTTGTAACCAACTTATTTAATGGGAAAAAAAAACACATTCCACATACAAGTAAAACCAATATGCAAAATAGTAATTCTTTTATTCCCAATCCTAATCCCTCCTTAATCAACTTAGAAGAAGATTGCAAAAATTATCCTAATATTAACAATAGAAATATCAATTGTCCAAACCAAGAAGATGAAATCAACCTGGATAATAGCAAAATTTATTCAATAATGATAAAAGATAAAACTCTAAATACTGGAAATTTATATAATAAAGACAAGAAAATAAGATTTAATAAAATTAAGAAAAAAACACCAAACAAAGGGTAAAATTAAGAAATAAAGATCTAATAATTCTTATCATAATAGAAATACATCAGAAATAGTAAACAAAGATGTAACAAATAATCAAAACTTTGAATCTATCAACATAGAACTTAGGAGGACCTTCAAGGATATATAAAGAGTTAGTTAACTTCAAAAGTCAAGAATTGAAACAACAAGTAAGTAATCATACAGATACTATATCCATAGATACTAACAAAACACAAAAATTGTCTGAATTCTAGGAAACTCAACCTAATAAAAATATAATATCAAAACAAATTGAATTAATTATTGAATCAGATAACCAAAAAGAACTATCTGAACTTATCTTAGAAAAAGAAAATAACTCTGAAACTAAAGATGAAAATAATAAAGAATCCCAAAAAGGGAAAAAATGGTTAATAGGAAAAATCATGGAATTAGACAGGGAGAAAATGTTGATAGAAGAGCTATAAACTAGCCAAAACCCAATAAAATATTTAGAAAATAGTGATTCTACATTAATAAATAATAAGAGTTCTAAAAACATTGTCAAAGACCCTTTGGAAGGAAAAATAAACAATAAACATATCCAAGAAATATCATATAAAAATATAAATACAAACATTAAGGAAAATCTGAATTTACCTTTCAATTTACCCTTAGAAGTGGAAAATGTCTTAAGAGAATCTAAAATTCTACCAAGCACACAAGAACAAGCTAATCCAAGCACTTATTGGGAAGAACAAACAAATGTAAGAATAAAGAACATTAATGATAAAGGCATTAGTAATACAACTTTGAGAGAACTAGAAAAATATTATTTAGATAAAGAAGAAGAAAATATATTAAAAATAGTGTTCTAAATGCAGGAAAAAAAAAGGTTTTGATAATTTGGGAATTTAAGCAAACTTTAATGGTTTAGAAAATCCAAACTGTGGGAAAAACAAAAGAAAAAGAGGAAGCAAATCCCTAGCTAAACTTAGTGTAGCTACATGATTGGCAGGAAACCAGAAAAAGATAAATAGCCTTGTAATTTTAGAAAAAGGGAAAACCATCTCCTCTAAACTATGAAAATAACTACATGGAATACAAAGGGGCTAAACGACCCTAATAAAAAATGAATATTAAAAAGGAACTTATCTCTATTTGAATTTTTTTTTTTTTAAATCCAAGAAACTAAACTCAATAAAGGGGAAGGAGAAAAAATTAAAAAGTAATTAGGAATATGGAAATCAAGATTAGTTGAATCAAATAGAGCATCAGGAGGCATAGGAATCCTATGGGATCCCAGACTTATTGATTTTTTCCACTTTCATCACTAAGAATTGGATGGGAAGTACTATTTAAAGTTATAAGAACAATCTACCATTTATAATTATTAATGTATATGGCCCTATACGTGCCGCAACTAAAAAAGAAATATGGAATGAGATAAATATTTTTATGGATTCTAAACCTTTTGGAAAGTTTTTAATAGGTGAAGAATTCAATGCAATCCTTGACCCCATAGAAAAAGTAGGTGGGTTGTTATAAACAAATTAGGTAATGTTAGATTTTAAAGAATGATATGCACATAATAACTTACTAAACATCCCATTATCTAATGGCAAATTTACATGGAATAATAGACGATCAAACTTTTGTTATATAGTTGAAAGATTAGTCATTTTTTTCTTCAAAGATAACTTAATCTCTTTTCATTTCCCACTTAGCTCTATTATTCTCCCCCACATAGGCTCAGACCATTTCCCGATCAAGCTAGAAATAGGAGACCCCCAAGTATCCCCGAATAACCCATTTAAGTGTGAATAAAATTGGTTCCTAGATTAAAAAAATTCCTAGATAAAATCAAACACTTGTGGAATGAAGAAACTATTGAAAGTTCAAAAATGTTTTGCTTATATACCAAAATTAAAGACTTTAAAAAGACAAATTAAAATATGGAACAAGGATCATTTAATAATATTTCCAAGAAAATTTAGAAAATGAAATAGATCTAAGAAACTTAAACGAAGAAATTATCAAGGAAGGTATAGATAATAATAAATACAACAAAAAAAAAGATCCCCTAGCCAAACAAGAACTTATTTTAGCCAAGGAAGAAATCTTCTAGAAACAAAGATCTAGAGAAAGTTGGCTACTCAAAGGTGATAGGAATACAAAATTCTTTCATGATAGCACAATCAATAGAAGAAACATAAACAAGATTTCTAAAATTAAGGATCAATCAGGAAGAATAACTGAGAACCTTAAAGAATTATCAAAAACCTTAGTCAAATACTTCTCTAATATTCTCAATAATTTAGATTCATCAAACTTAATTGCTCGGACAAAAATGTTAGAATCTATTCCAAAAATTATAACAAAAGAAGACAAAAAATTCCTAAAAAAAAAATCCACAAAAGAAGAAATCAAAGAAGTTCTTTTCCAAATTAATCCAGATAAATCTCTTGGACCAGATGGTTTTCAACCATTTTTCTTTCAAAAATGTTGGGATATAATAGGAGAAGATCTATGGCAGGCTATCAAAGCTACTAAAAATTCAAGATCCCTTTTAGAAGAAATAAATATACCTTCTATTATACCCTGCATACACGTCCCTAATTTTTGTGAGCAAGAAGTTGAGTCCCCTCTTTTTCACTTTCCAGTCTTGCCTTGCTTGGGGTAAGTCCCTTTGGTTTGTTTTGGTTTTTTGGTCCTTGAGCTTCCACATTCCTTGTCCAGGATACGGATCCCTTCAGTGAGGAAAAGGGAAGTAAGGTCCTTGGCCATGGGGAATGATCCTGATCTTCTCAAAAGATTGCTCTTGGATCAAGTGGGAATTTTTTTCTCGCGCATCTTCAACAACAGGAGGAAGTTTCTATGGTCTTAAGGTTGGACGTGTAGAAATTCTCATTAATGAAAACTACCATGGTCAAGATGTTATTTAAGGCACATCAAGGGGTAAATTGTCACTTTTCTCAATAATCACAATTGTTCTCTGCAAGCTAAGTTTTTGTTTGAGTCATCACCCTGTCTGGAAGTGGTTTTGGTTGTGCAAGTTTATGACATCGCCTTTAGTTCTAGAGTTAGCTCTAGTTTGTCTGTGAATTAGGGTGAATTTTGGTGCCACAATGTTCTTCATTTTTTTCTCCTAGGTTGGTATTCCTATTTGGCCCTTGTCATGTCTCTTTCCTATTTTGTAGGTTGTGTTCACCTAGTTGCTTTTCTTTTGTGGGTTCTTCTTTCCTATTTCCTCATTCCTTTGTGTTTTTTTTCTTGCTTCCACTTTTTGACATGATCTTTTTTGGGGTGTGTGGCTTTGTTTTCAATATGCCCACATCCATGTTTGCTCTTTCTTCAGTTGTTTATTGTGTGCACAGAGTCACTTCAGCCCCACCCCCAACATGTCAGACTTATTTTGTAGCCTGTTAGTGTGATGAACTTAACAATAAGAAATGTTGGTTCCTATAATAAGGAAACTAGGTGTCATGGTGGAAAGTTTATCTCGCTAAGGGGAGACATAATTAGCCTCTTGTTTGGTATCTTTGTTTTGATGGTATGAGTTCCTTGCTCCTAGTTTTTTGAGTGCTTGCTCTACCAGAGGATGATATCGATCATCTAGGTACTCTCTACTATCCCATTTTGGTCATAGTTTTGGTATGAAGTAGGATCTCACTAGTCGAGTCTTTCCTCGCTTAGCCAAGAAAGTTATAGGTATACCTTTATGGGTGCCTGGGTGGTAAGTTTTCTAGCTTTGAAAGATTAAATGTATGAACAAATGTCACTATTACACACACACATGTGACCTCAACCATGGTAGAATAAGCAGTGGCTTGCTTGGCATTGCGCGAGTGGCTCTACAGTATTTTGGGTGGTGGTGGATAGTAGTTTTCTGCTCCTCTTGTTAGCCTAGGTGCAACATTCTTCCTCGAGCTGAGTGTCTAGCATCATTAACAATTTATTTGCTAATATTTCAAAATTTAAATGATTGTCACATAAAACATACTTAGGATTAAATATTCCCCTGTGTCAAGTGAGTAGATATTAAATAGTGGTCTTGTCAATTGTGTAAGGACAACTCAACATCATGAGCCATGTCACCAAAATTTTGGTCTAGGTAGCGTACTTCTAGGTTTCTGACATAAGAGAAAAATAAGACAACTTTGGGCTTTAGAAGTTATCTATATAGTTAACATTTATGAAATTGTAGGTTCTTAGGTTTCAGGGATTCTTCACGTCATTATCAATGAGATATAATTTTTGTGTTCCCACGTTATGGCTTATGGTTACCTTCATTTTTCTTTTTCTATTAGTTGTAATACTTTTTTGGGATTTTGGGTTTTACTTCTTCTCCCCAGGTGGCACATTTGTCCTTTTACAAGGATGAAAAGAAAGAGAACCCCTAGAATCTCAAAAATCTTAAAGCTTGATAAATGACAAGTTGTTTAAAAAGAAGGATCAAAATACTAATGAATGTTTGGTCTCCATAGGTACTAATGGGTAATGGCTTTGGAGGACCAACAAAATTGTTCGGGTATTATGGTTGGATAAAGACTAGTGCAAATTCTAGAAAAAGGGAGACCACCTTAAAAAGAGTATCTCCGGACAAAGATGAGAAGGTGATTTCCCAATGGGTCTAGGTAAGTCAGATCTTGAGATTCAAATCATGGAAGGATCAACTGTCAACACAAGAGGAAAGATCAAGCATGTATTATTTATAATAATGGTTCAAAAGTAGACTACAGGTAGATTAAATCTCTAACTTTATAGCCTCTTTGCTTTTTTTAATTTTCTTTCTATACCCCCCTTGGTTTCATCCTATGATACCTACCCAACTTAGTTTGCAAGACTCTATTCTAAAATCCTATGCATATAGACACTCGTCAAAGATTCAACCCACCTTATTATAAATATAGTCATCACCCTCATTCGACTTTACCTATTCCTTGCATGGTCAAGACCCGACTTACATGAGCTTTGGAGCAGAGAGTTCCTCTTTTGTTCTTTCAGGTGATATTGGTTGAACATTCCAGTTTAGTGATAATTGTTACTCTATTGGAAGTGCATGAAACAAAGTTCTATCAACTCCTTCCCAGCATAATTGCTAAGAAATCAATCTATGAAAAACCAAGTGACTTTCAACCTATAGCTAAAATGTAACACTATATACAAAAATTTATCAAAAGCCTTAGTGAATAAGATGAAAAAAATTATTCCTAAAATTATTTAAGAGGAGAAAACAAGTTTTGTATAAAATAGATCAATATTTATCGGTATTATCATAATACAAGAATTAATCCACTCATTTCAAAATAATAAGGAATTGGGCATGTTAATGAAATTAGATATTCAAAAAACACATGATAAGGTAGATTGGTGTTTCCTTCATAAATCCCTAGAAGCTTTTGGATGCTCTCATCAATGGATTAATTTAATCTATAATCATATCTCAACTACTAAAATATCCCTCCTCATAAATGGATCCCCAGAAGGCTTTTTCAACATTTGTAGAGGCATTAGACAAGGAGATCTTATATCTCCATTTCTCTTTATAATAATGGTTGAAGCATTTGGAAAATCTATCAATAAAACAAAAGAAGATAGGAAAATAAAAGGCATCAAAGTCATAGAAGGAATCTCTAACATAACTCATCAACCATTTACAGATGATATAGTACTACTAGGAGAAACTTCAGTAGAATAAGCAATAAGTTATAAACAAATAATTAAATATTTTATGGAAGCCTTAGGTCAAATGGTAAATGCAAGTAAATTAGAAATATGTTTTATTAACACAAAAGAGAAAATGGAAAGAGAAATATGTAATATAATGGGATATAAAAAAGATACATTTCCTTGTAAATATCTTGGGATACAAATAGAAAAAAAGGAGTTAAGGATGGGAAAGCTTGGGTTCAGTATTAGAAAAAGTTGATAAGTCCATAAATGATTGGAAGGGAAGATGGTTAACCAAAGTAGGATGAACAACCATGATTAAATTGGTTATGTTAGCCATTCCAACCTTCTACATGTCTCATCTTCCATTACCCAAAGGGATTAAAAGAAAGTTATATTGTAACGCCTTGTAAGGGAACCCAAAAGAAATTAACCTAAGGTTTCACTAAATTTGACAAACTTTTTTTTTTTTAAGATCAAAACAACTAGAGATAACATAGTGGAAGTAATAACTCACAAACATACATACAATCCATAAACATGTTACATCTCTTAAGGGTTCCATGACATTGAATCACTTGTATATAAGTTCTATTAAGATTAAATTTGATACATAACAAATCCAATAATATTCAATTACATAAGATGTCACTTGGCATAACCAGAATGTATAATCATCCAATGTGCAAGTCATAGGGTATGAAAAGCTCAAATAATATACATCATGAATAAATACGTCTCATAAGATCTCAAAACAATCAAGTATAATACAACTAAACATAACATAACCATCCAACAAAAATACAAGATCAGAATGAAAGGAACAACTGCACAAGTACATCCAACAATGAGGTCCAGTTATCGGATCTCAATGGTATAAGAAACACTACCACCCAACCTCGTGGAGCCTAAATGGCCCACTCCCACCGTGCTAAGGAGATAATCTCACGTCCCATATGGATATCAATCCACAAGTCATAACCAACATCTAGGTTAAGAAAACCCTAGTAACAATCTATCCCAAAGGTACCAAGACACGAGTAACATCTAAACCTAGAGGAAACAAAGACACATAGGAAATCTACTATGTAATTGGGAAAGTGTCATCACATGAGCCAACTCTAAGGTTACCCTAGCAACCTCTCTAGACTCTGGCTCCCTAATGTCACTATGTGACATCGGTATCCTTTCGTATAGACAAGGCATACTAATGAAGCAAGGTCACAACTAAGCATCCTCTCTACTCCCATCCTAGCTTGTACTAGCAATTGAGGCATGGATGAGGAACAAACACTAACTCTTATTAATTCATTTTAAACCCATTTAATGAAATGTTATCACTTATTAAAACAACTTAAAATGGGTTCCCTAGGCAACCTCTTTAGGGTTCTAGCCCCATTGCAAGGCACTTCCCAATATAAACATAGATTACCTACCCTAAGTTCATGAAAAGTACAACTCATAAAATCACAATTTTCACCTCAGTCCTGCCTCATAAAAAACTTCCTGCCATTCCCAGCCATGAAGAAATTACAAAGGCAATTTTTTCCTTTGAGGGAGACAAAGCTCCTGGACCAGATGGGTTCCCCTTCCTCTTTTTTCATAAGTACTGGCATATCATTCAAGAGGATGTTTTTAATGGTGTCAAAGAGTTATTTGGGTCTCAAAAAATTCTAAAGGAGTTGAATGGTACCTTTATGGCTTTTATTCCCAAAAAGCCTAGTGTTGACTGTATGGATCATTTTAGACCAATCAGTCTCTATAACTCATTTTACAAGGTTATCTCCAAAGTTCTTACTCTCAAAATCTTATCTTTCCTTCCCAATTTGATTTTAAGACAACATAATGGGTTTGTTCCTGGTAATGGGTTTGTTCCTGGTAGGCAAATTTTGGATTCTATCATTATGGTGCATGAAAATATTCATTCCTTTACTAAATCCAAGAAAGAGGGGTTCCTTCTAAAGCTTGACTTATCTAAGATAGGGTGGATTGGAAGTTTTTAAAGTGTGGGTTGGAAGCTTATGGGTTTAATAAAAGATTTATGGAGTTGGTCCTTATGTTGGTTTCCTTTGCCACGTTCTCTATTCTTGTCAATGGTTCTCTGACACCTTTCTTTTAGGCTTCTCCTGGATTAAGGCAAGGGGACCCGCTATCTCCTATCCTATTCATTCTCATGGTTGAATGCTTAGGTCGATATGTGGAAAAATGGTTACTTTGGGGGAATTTGTTGGACTTGACCTTATTTTAAGAATCTTCCTCTCATCAACAAATTGTGTATGACTGTATTGTTATAAGAGAAGCTTCTGTTAGGAATGTGAGAAATATCAAGAATGCAAGAAATATCAAGAAAGCTCTTAAGGATTATGGGCAGGCTACTGTTCAAATTATCAACTAGAATAAAAGTGTGATTTATTTTATCAATGTTAATGAGAATAGACAATATAAAATCAAAAGAATCATTGGTTGTGAGATTACCAAGTTCTTATCTTGGCTTACCCCTTTATCTTAACCCTCCTGAGACCTTCTAGAGTTCTTTGATTGACAAAATCCACTCAAAGTTAGCAGGTTGGAAAGGATCCCTCCTTAGCCAGGATAGTAAGGTTATTGTTCTTAAATCCACTTTATAGAACATGCCTTTCTATGCTTTGAGTGTATTTAAGATTCCTAGGAAGTTTGCTTTGGCCTTTGAGAAAATTCAAAAACAATTCTTATGGATGGGTATTGAAAAGAAGAAAAGAATGGCTTTGATTGCTTGGAATAAAGTTTGCATGCCAATCAATAAAGGTGGACTAGGCCTAAGAAGGGTTATAACTATGAACGATTCTTTACTTGCCAAGCGCATATGGTGATGACATCAAGAGGAGGGAGAATGAAGAGACATATGGAATGATAAATATAATTAGAGAGAATCAAGGGTTTAATCTCTTCCTCAATAATGAGGCTTCTCAAGGGGGTTATGTGATCGGGAAGCAAGCTCATAAAATAAACAGATTATTAATAAAGGGGTTAGATGGAAGGCTAGAAATGGTAGGACTATTCATTTTTGGGACAATATTTGGATTCTTGGTCATACCCTCAGTTCTGATCAGAGGTGGAATGACTTTATGGATCAATGCAAGAACCTTTTTGGAAATTATGTTGTTGATTATTGGGAAGAGGATAATTGGGTAAGCCTCAATAGAGTGGATAATAACATTAATCATCTTAACAAAATTCTGAATGTTGTCTTTTTAGTTCAAGAGGAGGATGCTTAGAAGTATAACCCCAATGCGTTGTTCTTTGTTTCTTCTTTGTATGGAAATGCTTTTGAAGACTATCAGCTGCCTTGTTGGGCTAAAGCTTGGTTTAAAGGAATGACCCCCAAGATTAACATATTTTTTTGGATTCTTTTGCAGGATAAAATTCTTACCACTGACAATTTGATGAAGAGAGGTATGAGTCTTGTCAGCAAGTATTATCTTTGCAAGGAAGCGAAAGAGTTGGTTAATCATCTGACTATTCATTGTTCTTATACTAGAAGGTTATGGGAATGGATTTGTGGTATGCTAGATATGGAATGGGTTTCCCCCCTCAATATTCAAGAGTTATTTTCTAAATGGAAGTTTTGATTACGAAGTTATGGGATTTCATCCTCCCATTTCTTCGTTGAGGTGTGTCAAAGAAACAAAATGATAGGGTGTTTAGGGGTAAGGAGACTAATTGTGTCCAACTGTTCCATATGATTAAGATTTTGGTAATAGTGAATATTAGGACTATTGGGAAATTTTCACCAACCTTAGAATGAATGGGAAGAAAAAGTGATTCAAAATTGGAGCTTGGAAGGGTTAAGTTATATCCAGAATGATAATAACCTTAGGAATTTAGCTAGGTGGGATTGTCCTCCACAGGGCTGGTGTAAGATTAATTTTGATGGGGCCTTGAAGGGCAACCCAGAGATGACAGGTTGCGGTGTCATTATCTGAAATATGAATGGGGACAGTTTGGGTGTCATGGCCATCCCTATTAGGGAACAAATGAATCATGTGGCAAAAGCTAGTACGACTCTCTATGGTCTTAGTTATGCCAAGAGTATGAATATGGAAAAGATTTGGCTTGAGGGGGACTCCCTTAATATTATGAATTGTCTTAATAAAATTAACAGTCCCTCTTGGACAAGTCATAATATTATATGCAAGGCTATTTATTTAATTAACTCCTTTGAGAATTGTGTTATCACTCATAACTATAGAGAAACAAACCATGTTGTTGACTGGGCTACGAATGTGGCATGCAAAAGTCATGAAAAGTTGATTTGGAATCACGATGATAATATTCCTACCAATGGGCTATGCTTGATTGAGTACAACAAGGTTAGAAGTATGCAAAAAAGTTTTATTATGATGAACATAGTAGTAAAGATTAATTATGATTTGGGTAGGATTGGAGAGTGATAGGTTATGATTAGTTTTGAAGAGACAATTCATTCATTGCCACATGGATTGTGGGTTTGCTTATTTGACAAAAAACTTTTCTCTAATATCGACACTGGGTTTTTCTTTTTGTCTGTTTCTACTAAGACTATGAATGTAGGATTTGAGCAAATATGCCAATCAAATCCACGAAGCCCAAGAATACCTGCATGTGCAAAACCTGTCATGGAGAAGAAATAGACAAGAAGAGGCAAGGGCTTGATCTGAAAAACATGCAAAATTGTATTCAAATGAAGAAAAATATTATTCAATGGATTCAAAGAATTACAAAGAGATCAATCCTTGTAAAGGAGATTGAAACCCGAAAAGGGTAACCTAAAGCCTAAAAAAGCTAGGTTGCACATTATAATTAATAAAATATTAATTATATGCACCTACGAGATAGCTTAAGAAAACTAGAGTAATAGGCAACTTATTTAATTAAATCAAAGTGATTTAATTAATAAGTGAAAACAACTAATTACTCTAACACCCCCCCTTGAGCAAAGCTGAGGAGGTAAGCTAACCTAGCACAACTATGAAAGCAGGAAAATGGGTCTAGGCAATAAAGCTTAATCAGGTACTACAAATATGCCAATCAAATCCACTAAGCCCAAGAATACTTGCATGTACAAAACCTGTCATGAAGAAGAAACATACAAGAAGAGGCAAGGGGTTGATCTGAAAAACATGCAAAATTGTATTCAGATGAAGAAAAATATTATTAAACGGATTCAAAGAATTACAAAGAGATCAATCCTTATAAAGGAGATTGAAACTTGAAAAGGGTAACCTAAAGCCTAAAAAAGCTAGGTTGCACATTATAATTAATAAAATATTAATTATATTCACCTACGAGATAACTTAAGAAAACTAGAGTAATAGACAACTTATTTAATTAAATCAAAGTGATTTAATTAATAAGTGAAAACAACTAATTACTCTAACAACCCCCCTCCCCCCCAACCCTCGCCCCCCCTTAAGCGAAGCTCAAGAGGTAAGCTAACCTAGCACAACTATGAAAGCATGAAAATGGGTCCTAGCAACAAGGCCTGATCAAGTACCCAATCACAACAAAATCTCTATAAACTGGAGAAATAGAGAAAACCACATGGAAAAAACCCTACTCCAAAAAGAGATAATAAAGAATGTTCCAGAAGATAGGAATAAAGAGAGATCACGAAGAGAACCACTAAAGCATGAAGAAGCCACAGAACTCTATCAAAAGAAATTGTTGATCTATAGAACCTCCATGGAAATAGAAGGCATGAACCGAGAGTGTCTATATGGTAGATGATCTATCTCACCAAAATGCATAGGTAGCCAGCCACTGCAATCGCCTAGTATATAGGACCAGGTACTAAATACATAGCTCAGACTAATGAACAATCAAACCAAAGAAGCATTAGAACAACATAATAATTCCCCTTCCTCTTTTTTCATAAGTATTGGCATATCATTCAAGAGGATGTTTTTAATGGTGTCAAAGAGTTATTTGGGTCTCAAAAAATTCTAAAGGAGTTGAATGGTACCTTTATGGCTTTTATTCCCAAAAAGCCTAGTGTTGACTGTATGGATCATTTTAGACCAATCAGTCTCTATAACTCATTTTACAAGGTTATCTCCAAAGTTCTTACTCTCAAAATCTTATCTTTCCTTCCTAATCTGATTTTAAGACAACATAATGGGTTTGTTCTTGGTAGGCAAATTTTGGATTCTATCATTATGGTGCATGAAAATATTCATTCCTTTACTAAATCCAAGAAAGAGGGGTTCCTTCTAAAGCTCGACTTATCTAAAGCTTATGATAGGGTGGATTGGAAGTTTTTAAAGTGTGGGTTGGAAGCTTATGGGTTTAATAAAAGATTTATGGAGTTGGTCCTTATGTTGGTTTCCTTTGCCACGTTCTCTATTCTTGTCAATGGTTCTCTGACACCTTTCTTTTAGGCTTCTCCTGGATTAAGGCAAGGGGACCCGCTATCTCCTATCCTATTCATTCTCATGGTTGAATGCTTAGGTCGATATGTGGAAAAATGGTTACTTTGGGGGAATTTGTTGGACTTGACCTTATTTTAAGAATCTTCCTCTCATCAACAAATTGTGTATGACTGTATTGTTATAAGAGAAGATTCTGTTAGGAATGTGAGAAATATCAAGAATGCAATAAATATCAAGAAAGCTCTTAAGGATTATGGGCAGGCTACTGTTCAAATTATCAACTAGAATAAAAGTGTGATTTATTTTATCAATGTTAATGAGAATAGACAATATAAAATCAAAAGAATCATTGGTTGTGAGATTACCAAGTTCTTATCTTGGCTTACCCCTTTATCTTAACCCTCCTGAGACCTTCTAGAGTTCTTTGATTGACAAAATCCACTCAAAGTTAGCAGGTTGGAAAGGATCCCTCCTTAGCCAGGATAGTAAGGTTATTGTTCTTAAATCCACTTTATAGAGCATGCCTTTGTATGCTTTGAGTGTATTTAAGATTCCTAGGAAGTTTGCTTTGGCCTTTGAGAAAATTCAAAAACAATTCTTATGGATGGGTATTGAAAAGAAGAAAAGAATGGCTTTGATTGCTTGGAATAAAGTTTGCATGCCAATCAATAAAGGTGGACTAGGCCTAAGAAGGGTTATAACTATGAACGATTCTTTACTTGCCAAGCGCATATGGTGATGACATCAAGAGGAGGGAGAATGAAGAGACATATGGAATGATAAATATAATTAGAGAGAATCAAGGGTTTAATCTCTTCCTCAATAATGAGGCTTCTCAAGGGGGTTATGTGATCGGGAAGCAAGCTCATAAAATAAACAGATTATTAATAAAGGGGTTAGATGGAAGGCTAGAAATGGTAGGACTATTCATTTTTGGGACAATATTTGGATTCTTGGTCATACCCTCAGTTCTGATCAGAGGTGGAATGACTTTATGGATCAATGCAAGAACCTTTTTGGAAATTATGTTGTTGATTATTGGGAAGAGGATAATTGGGTAAGCCTCAATAGAGTGGATAATAATATTAATCATCTTAACAAAATTCTGAATGTTGTCTTTTTAGTTCAAGAGGAGGATGCTTAGAAGTATAACCCCAATGCGTTGTTCTTTGTTTCTTCTTTGTATGGAAATGCTTTTGAAGACTATCAGCTGCCTTGTTGGGCTAAAGCTTGGTTTAAAGGAATGACCCCCAAGATTAACATATTTTTTTGGATTCTTTTGCAGGATAAAATTCTTACCACTGACAATTTGATGAAGAGAGGTATGAGTCTTGTCAGCAAGTATTATCTTTGCAAGGAAGCGAAAGAGTTGGTTAATCATCTGACTATTCATTGTTCATATACTAGAAGGTTATGGGAATGGATTTGTGGTATGCTAGATATGGAATGGGTTTCCCCCCTCAATATTCAAGAGTTATTTTCTAAATGGAAGTTTTGATTACGAAGTTATGGGATTTCATCCTCCCATTTCTTCGTTGAGGTGTGTCAAAGAAACAAAATGATAGGGTGTTTAGGGGTAAGGAGACTAATTGTGTCCAACTGTTCCATATGATTAAGATTTTGGTAATAGTGAATATTAGGACTATTGGGAAATTTTCACCAACCTTAGAATGAATGGGAAGAAAAAGTGATTCAGAATTGGAGCTTGGAAGGGTTAAGTTTTATCCAGAATGGTAATAACCTTAGGAATTTAGCTAGGTGGGATTGTCCTCCACAGGGCTGGTGTAAGATTAATTTTGATGGGGCCTTGAAGGGCAACCCAGAGATGACAGGTTGCGGTGTCATTATCTGAAATATGAATGGGGACAGTTTGGGTGTCATGGCCATCCCTATTAGGGAACAAATGAATCATGTGGCAAAAGCTAGTACGACTCTCTATGGTCTTAGTTATGCCAAGAGTATGAATATGGAAAAGATTTGGCTTGAGGGGGACTCCCTTAATATTATGAATTGTCTTAATAAAATTAACAGTCCCTCTTGGACAAGTCATAATATTATATGCAAGGCTATTTATTTAATTAACTCCTTTGAGAATTGTGTTATCACTCATAACTATAGAGAAACAAACCATGTTGTTGACTGGGCTACGAATGTGGCATGCAAAAGTCATGAAAAGTTGATTTAGAATCACGATGATAATATTCCTACCAATGGGCTATCCTTGATTGAGTACAACAAGGTTAGAAGTATGCAAAAAAGTTTTATTATGATGAACATAGTAGTAAAGATTAATTATGATTTGGGTAGGATTGGAGAGTGATAGGTTATGATTAGTTTTGAAGAGACAATTCATTCATTGCCACATGGATTGTGGGTTTGCTTATTTGACAAAAAACTTTTCTCTAATATCGACACTGGGTTTTTCTTTTTGTCTGTTTCTACTAAGACTATGAATGTAGGATTTGAGCAAATATGCCAATCAAATCCACGAAGCCCAAGAATACCTGCATGTGCAAAACCTGTCATGGAGAAGAAATAGACAAGAAGAGGCAAGGGCTTGATCTGAAAAACATGCAAAATTGTATTCAAATGAAGAAAAATATTATTCAATGGATTCAAAGAATTACAAAGAGATCAATCCTTGTAAAGGAGATTGAAACCCGAAAAGGGTAACCTAAAGCCTAAAAAAGCTAGGTTGCACATTATAATTAATAAAATATTAATTATATGCACCTACGAGATAGCTTAAGAAAACTAGAGTAATAGGCAACTTATTTAATTAAATCAAAGTGATTTAATTAATAAGTGAAAACAACTAATTACTCTAACACCCCCCCTTGAGCAAAGCTGAGGAGGTAAGCTAACCTAGCACAACTATGAAAGCAGGAAAATGGGTCTAGGCAATAAAGCTTAATCAGGTACTACAAATATGCCAATCAAATCCATAAAGCCCAAGAATACCTGCATGTACAAAACCTGTCATGAAGAAGAAACATACAAGAAGAGGCAAGGGGTTGATCTGAAAAACATGCAAAATTGTATCCAGATGAAGAAAAATATTATTAAACGGATTCAAAGAATTACAAAGAGATCAATCCTTATAAAGGAGATTGAAACTTGAAAAGGGTAACCTAAAGCCTAAAAAAGCTAGGTTGCACATTATAATTAATAAAATATTAATTATATTCACCTACGAGATAACTTAAGAAAACTAGAGTAATAGGCAACTTATTTAATTAAATCAAAGTGATTTAATTAATAAGTGAAAACAACTAATTTGGCCTCAAACAAGGGTTTTGACACTTTTTGAATCCATCCGTGAGGTCTGTTTGGCCTCAAACTGCTCTGAAAATTGGTGACCCCCCTGTTTTCTCAAAAAAAACTAGATTTAATTTGCCAAACTCTTTTTCTCTCTTTTTCTCCAAATACTAAACAAGCTATAACAGATCTGGCTCTGATACCACATAGGATTTGAGCAAATATACCAATCAAATCCATGAAGCCCAAGAATACCTGCATGTACAAAACCTATCACAGAGAAGAAAAAAACAAGAAGAGACAAGGGTTTGATCTAAAAACATGCAAAATTGTATTCAGATGAAGAAAAATATTATTCAACAGATTCAAAGAATTACAAAGAGATCAATCCTTATAAAGGAGATCGAAACCCAAAAAGGGTAACCTAAAGCCTAAAAAAGCTAGGTTGCACATTATAATTAATAAAATATTAATTATATGCACCTACGAGATAGCTTAAGAAAACTAGAGTAACAGACAACTTATTTAATTAAATCAAAGTGATTTAATTAATAACTGAAAACAACTAATTACTTTAACAGTGAAATTCTGCTATAGTTTGAAGAAGATGGGAGGTAGGAGAAAGAGGATTGAGCCAACTAGCTGCAAGGACTAAAAGAAGGCAAATATTTGGCAAATTCTGGAATAGAGGAATTTCACGAGCTTCATGGAGAAGTTAAAGGGTAGCAACCCTTCCATTACCCGCCAATTTATTAAGACCTGGAAGGATGGTAATATTTTGGTGGGTAATTAGAGAATGGAGGTTATAAAGGACATTATTGTGGAAACTATGGGTCTTGATATAGAGGGAATCAATTTCTATAGGGATAGGAAACTTTTTGATTGGGCTATGGAAGAATTCGCGAATATGGCTAAAGAGCATAATAGGTTAGTAGCTCCTATTTTAGCCCTGGTTCCAGTTCTTGTCCTTGGAGGTTTTCCATGTTCGTGGTGATTGAATACCTAACTTTGGATGGCCACTTTACTAAGATATTTGGCTACCATTTAATGCTGGTAAACCACTTTAGGCATAGGATTTGGCTTAATTTCCCCTTCTACCTTAGATAATCATTAGGTAATACAAGCTTAGCTATTAAGAATGATCTTGAGGGTGACCATGCCTACCATGAGGGCTTAATGGTTCTAGTTATGAACCTTCTCAAATCCAAAAAAGTGGACAAATCCTATTATAGTAAAAAAACTTTGGAGTGTGAGACTGAGGGAAGTGAATAGGATGAGGGCTTTGATGAGGATATGAAGGATGAGGTAATTGAGATAGAGGTTAAGAAGAGGAAAAAGCTTGATCCTAAGAGCTTGTGTGGGAAGAAATGAAAGATTAAGGAGGTTGATTTTGAGATGGATACAGAGTCTAAAGAGGAGTTGGAGGAGGGTAATGGAAAAATTTTTTTTTGGTTTTGTTACAAGAAACAAGGGGATGAATAAAAACAAGGTTTCAAACATACCTTCTAATGATGAACCTCTGAGTAAGAGGATGGAGAAGAAAGGGAAGATTGTGCTTGCTTAAGGGAAGGCTACTAGCAAAGGGCCTATAGAAGTAGATAACGAAAGAGACAATTTGGCCAGGGATGAGGATTACCTAATTCTTAACAAGGACAATGATGACCAGGGTTATTTGAAGGGGATATTTGGTAATCTAGGGACAATGAAGAAGGACATTAGTAGTTTGAAGTAGCAGATGTAGGACATTTTAAGAGAGTTCAATTAGCTTAGCAAAACTACTAGAAGGGAGAGAACTCTAGGACAATATATTGATAGACTTTTTGAGGTGATTGGTAATGTTGAAGAGGTTAAGAATCTTATGAAATGTGTTCCACCCTTGGAAGCCAAGAATAAAGCTTTGGATAAGCTGATTAAAGATTTCTAGAAAAGGTTGGATGGTATGGATAACAGAGTGGTCAATATGGAGAAGCCAGTTAATAAACTTGTTGACCAAAATTGTTCTATTCTGAAGACTATGACAGACAACATTAATACTTTGCTAAAAAATTTGAATAGGGGAAAGGTCAAGGATCTAAGGACATGAAAGATGACCATAGACCTAGCAAGGCTAGCTCAAAAAAGATTGAGGCCATGGAAGCCAAAGAGATGGATGATCTGAAGGCCTTTGTGGATAGCATGAACATCCTTGCAGACTAGGCAACTGATTTATTGAAGATCCTGTAGCTATCTTTTTACTATCTTTTCCTGCTGGTTGTTTTAAGGCTTATCATCTTAGTTAGGACTGTTCTTAGGTGTCGATGCACAATTCTTCTAGGCTTCTCTTCTCTTGTTGTTATCTTCCTATGTAAAAAGTTTTGAGTCCTTTAAAACTTATGTTTACTTAATCAAAACTGGAAAGCACCTAAAAATAAATCACAATATTTGCCTCAGTCCTATGCAAGCAACTGAAAAGTACCTATAGACAAATCACAATGATCACCTCAGTCCTATACAAACAATTGGAAAGCACCAAAAGATAACCGATAGAAAACTCAAAGGTTACAACAAGAAAGTCACACCATTGACCTCAGTTCTAAACAAGCAACTGGAAAACGCTAACAAACATCTAATCAAAACTCATCATAAAATACATGAATACATTGCAATGGTCAGGGTATAAAAGATCGTGACAAAAATATACATAACATCATCATAGAACAAAACTCACCAAGCCTCTAGTAAACATCATGACTAGTCAATGTACTAAGCCAAACCCAAACCCCAACATGAAATACAATTCATACATCTCATCAAGAAATTTAACAAGTGTTTTCATAGTTCATTTGGTTTTCAAATCACAAAGGTTTGTTAG
>CM053793.1:599713974-599728974 GCA_028749045.1 Cupressus sempervirens
TCCTAATAATCAAGCACCTCAACGAAATATTGGAATCACCCAAAAGAGAATCATTAAAATATATTCAAATTTAAACTTCCTCAAATCCCAAACCACCCATGTCAAGACTCACAGAGATAAAAGGAACAAATAGGCAAAAAAAGATGCCCATCCTTCTTAACATGATGTAAAGAAGAAACAATCTCCGTACCACAATCCTCCAACTTGTGTAAAACCTTTGAATGCTTAAGGACAACATCATTAAGATTAAAAAAAATATCATCAAACTTATGATACAACTACAAAATCTTTATATATGAAGCATCAACCACCTCCAAAACCCTTATAATCTCCCACAAAGAATTGAGAACTAACCTCGAAACCCTATGGTCCACTATAAAAGGAGATAAAACATCATCCTTATTACTATTAATGTATAACCTTTGATCCATTAGAGTAGAAGAAGGTATCATAGAATTGTGTTTCAATGTGGAGGGAAAAATTCCTTTTGTTAGACAGGTAGAAAAGGAACACCAAAACCCTTGGCCTCTTCCTCTCTAGCAAACCTATTTTCCTCAATCCCTATCAAGTTCTTTTCAGTAATGTCTACAACAAACATTTTTTGGTTTAAGCCACTTCCAAAAGGATATAAAGGAGGTTTCATCATCATCATCATTATACACATAATCTACTAGATCCACAAATCCATTTTTTATTGAAAGGAGAGAAAATCCCAATAGAAGGAGACAAAGGATAATCTCCTTCCTTTTTTCACAAATACTAAGAGTCGCCATCCAAGGACTCATTAGCCTTTGTAGTAGTCATATAACTTTAACAAAAAAATGCCAAATCAAGGGTACTGAGCATCCCATATCACGCTTTGTTTACCCCAACCCTTGCATTTTCATCTTCTTCTATGACTAAATTTGACCAAGTTATTGTCTTAGATGTGCTAGTTGTACTAATAGAGCAAGTGGTAGGGCATTGCTATCACCTTCTCTACTTTCCCTTTTGCTTCCACATTGTGCATACATAGCGTATTGTATCTTAAGACTATATTAATTAATATTTATGTGATACTACAAGTGAACGAATAACCTCCATCACCTTTACTAGATTTTTATTTAGTTTAGCATACAATAATCAAATAGAAAATGTCAAGCATGATATCTGTGCATATCTTAAATACTCATGATGATATAGATTTGTTGTGTTGAATTAAATAAATAATAATAATGCTGATAGAGAATGCCTTTCTACAACTAAATTAAATCAAAATAACATCAATGAGAAAACTTATGTTTTATTCAAATTGTCAAATTAAATCAAATCTTAACTAATGTAGAATAGTATCTTTTATATAAAATTTTATATGCATGCTATGTGATATATGCATAAATATTTTTAATTTTAATAACTTACCATTTAAAATATAAATTGATATTAATTTTAAAAGTATATGTTGTATCCATTTTACAATTATAAATTTTTATTTTTATTTGTCAACTCAATTATAATTTTATTGAATTTGGACTTCAAATTTTGAGTAAATTAAAAAATTGTAAATATTTTAGATTAATAATTTGTTTCTTAGTCCTTGGCTCTTAGTTGAAGAGGTTTCAGGCATGCGTGGGCCCATATCGGGTACCTAAAACTTGTCTATGGATGATCTCCATAAAAAAAATGATTAAAATTTAATTTACTATATTTAAAAATATTTATTTCTTGCACTCAACATTTTATGATTTATATCTCCAAACTTATAGTTTTAGCAAATATTTTATTTTATGTGGTGTTTATTAAATTATTTTAAAAGTATATTTCTTTATAATAAATACTAGTATATTAATAAATCTCTCTAAAGAAATGTCGATAGAATTATAAAATAATTAAAATTTAATTTACTACATCTAAAAATGTTTACATTTTCCTGTATCTCCATTCTTTTTTGCATTTACTTAAATTTTTTATTTTAATTTCTAAAAAATAATTATTTATATTTCTAAAGTTTCTAATTTTATGAAATAATGTAGTATTTATTAATTTAAAATAAATAAATAATTTTTTTTAATAATAAATATTAAGATTTTGATATGTAGATAAATGTTAACATTAATACACTCATAACATCTTATTTAAAATTAAAGGTGAAGTGGAGGAAAAGCTCAAAAAACTCCAAGGTGTCATTGCAGAAGGGAATAATTCAAAGGAGAATATTCAGGAAGAAGCGAGGTATAGAAAGAAGAGGAAAGAGATCCTTCAAAGGGAGGAAATCTTCTGGAAACAAAGATCTAGAATTCAATGGCTAAAGGAAGGGGATAAAAATACTACTTTTTTTCATAGGTCAGCATCCAACCACAAAAGAAGAAACACTATATCAAGACTGAATGATGTAGGGGGAAGGGTTTTCAAAGAGTAGGAGGAGACGGGTAAACATGTGGTATAACACTTTAGTAAAGTGCTTGAGAAAGACAACTTTAATGGGAACCTGGTTATTAGGATAAGTTTGATTAATTCAATCCCAAAGATTCTTGGAGAAGAGGAAAACAGTTTGGTCCTTGGTAATACCACGGAAGAGGAAGTGAAAAGGGCTATGTTTTCTATGAAAGTCTTTAAGGCCCCGGGACTAGATGGATTCCCTCTGGCATTTTTGTAGCATTTATGGGAGGTGGTTAAATTAGATGTGATTTGGGCCACTAGGGATTTTTTCAAAACAGGTAAACTACTAAGGAGAATAAATAAGACCTTTATTGCCTTTGTTCCAAAAAATTCAAATCCTCTGAACTTGCTTGACTTTAGACCTATAAGTTTATGTAATACTATTTATAAGATCTTTGCCAAGGTTTTAGTGAATAGATTAAAGCCTTTCTTGGAAAGAATCATTGGAAGTCCTCAGAAGGGATTTCTACCAGGAAGACATATACTGGATGTGGCTATAACCACCCATGAGGTTATCCATTCAATGGAAAAGAATAGGCAACCTAGGATGGCATTCAAGTTGGACATTTCCAAAGTGTATGATAAGGTCAATTGGGACTTCCTTCATGATGTGCTAGAAAGAATAGGATTTAGTAATAGGATCATTAACCTGATCATGACGATGGTGGGCTCAGTATAGTATTCTGTCCTGCTAAATGGTTCCCCCTAGGGTAACTTGAATGCAAAGAAAGGCTTAAGACAGGGTGACCCACTTTCTCCTTATCTTTTTATTATGATAGTTGAAGTTTTAGAAAGGTCTTTCTTTAAATTAGTTAATACGGGTTGTATTAAAGGTGTTAAACCAGCTACTAATGCTGAAACTGAGGTTATACAACAGTTTGTGGATGACACCTTCCTATTTGGGGAATCTTCACTTATGGAGGTAGAATCTTGGAAGATGATTTTACACAATTATGAAGAAAGCTCAGGGCAGCGGGTGAATTACCATAAGAGTAAGATTTATTTCTTTAACACTGAAGCCTCGCTTCAAAGAAAGATTAGGAAAATCTTCGATTGCCAATCTGCTTGCCTCCCTAACACTTATCTAGGTCTTCCCCTTACTACTAAGGAAGTAACTAATGAATTTTGGAACATGATTGTGGAGAGAATTTAAAGGAAGCTTGCAGGTTGGAAAGGGAAGATATTAAGTAATGCCGAAAAATTAAAACTGCTTGTTGCTGCTCTTCAGGGAATCTCTATCTACTTCTTATCCATTTTCAAAATCAACCAAAACATGGTAGAGAAAATTGAGAGAATTCAAAGGAATTTCCTATGGTCAGGGATAGAGGAGAAAAATAAATTAAGTCTAGTCAATTGGGAGGAGGTGTGTAAACCAAAATTTAGGGGGGGGGGGGGGGGTTAGGGGTTAGAAGGCTGAAGGATCTTAATAAAGCTCTCCTCACAAAAATTGGTTGGAGATTGGTAGAAGGAAACACATGATGGGGAAATATCATGAAGGCTAAATATTTGTCTAATACCTTCTTTAGGTGGAACCTATATAATAATGACCTCCCTGAAGGTTCAAAAATTTGGCAGAATATTGTTAGGAATAGAGGTTTGCTGAGAGAAGGATTGAGGTGGATTGTGGGGAATGGCTTCAATATCAGATTTTGGGAAGATAGGTGGATGGATGGGAAACTGTTGGCCTTGAGTATAGTGGTTTAATGGAACTTCTCAAAGAGGATATAGGGGGAAAATTTGGAGACTATATTGAGGGGAGGAGGTGGAAGAAGCTTCATAAGGAGGGCTCCTCACATGAGGATGTTGTTCTCTTAAAGGAACTGGAAGAATTGATAAAAGAACAGAGACTCCCCTTATTGCCTTAGAAGTATATTATGGCTTGGGACTTCACCCCAAATGGGAACTTCACTATAAAATCTTCATATACTTTCATGTTCAATAAGGATCCTAGCCCAATTCTGTGGCGTAAGGTATGGATTACTAACCTTATTCCTAAAATCAATTTCTTTTGGTGGACACAATAGCATGGCAAAATTTTAACACTTGACAATTTGAAAAAAAGGGGGTTCTATATAACAAACCGTTGCTGTCTGTGTAAGGAAAAGGAAGAAACTATTTCCCACCTTTTCATAGAATGTCAATTTTCTTTAGAGATCTGGACTAAGGTTTGGGAAAGATTTGTTGTGGCTTGGGTTATGAAGGATAACTTGGGCCAGTTTGTGGAGTGCTGGGATTGCCCCTTTTACCACCCAAGATTAGTTTTTTTTATGGAATATTATTCCACCATATGTTTGCTAGCACATATGGAAAGAAAGAAATAACATGATATTTAGGGAGGAAAGTAAGACAGTGGAAGTGGTTTTTGGAATAATGAATAAATTGTTAAAGGAAAATTTAAGAGTGGCTAAATGTAAAATGCCAAAGGAGGAGCCAGGTAGACTTGAAGGCCTAGTGGCTGAAAATTGGGGTTGTCAAGAGGATTTCTTCCTTTTTGATAACTTAGCTAGGAGGAGGAGAAAACATACAAAATGAAGACCTCCCACCATAACACAGTATAAACTGAACTTTGATGGTGTTGCAAAAGGAGGATTTGGACCGGTTGGAGGTGTGCTATAGGACAAGAATGGTGATGTGCTATTGGTTTATGTGGGTAAGGTGGGGAATGGTAGCAATAATGTGGCAGAGGCTATGGCATTATTATGGGGTCTTCAACTCTCTAGGGAAAGACAAATTATGGAGTTAACAATAGAAGGGGACTCCAAATTAGTGATTGATTTGGTTAAGGGGGAGGCTAGATCGAGATGGAAGATTAGAAATATCATCTTGGATATTAAGAAAATCTTGAATGAAATGAAAATGGCCCACCTACAACACATCTATAGGGAGGGCAATTAGGTGGCAGACGTGCTAGCTGCCATGGGGTTTAATGCAATGGAAATCATGTGTTGGGAGAATTTAGCTGATCTCAAAAAATATTTAAGGGTGTTGATATCCAAGGAAAAAGGTGGGAAAAATTCAAGATGATGTCTATAAACTTTAAAAGTAAGGCCAAATTTGGCAAGATAATGATTTTAGTCGCTAAATTAAACTATTGCATTTTGGAAGTAAAGGGCAGATGTGGCCATACAAACGACAAGTGGAGTGATTACAAATTAAGAAAAATGTCTTTTCGTAATTATGGAAACCTATTGGGAGTTTCAAATTTCTTTCCAAATTGAAGTACAACATATATTATTAATTAGGGTGTCAGAAATCGCCGGGGTGAGAAAATTATGATTTTTCACATCCACGAATCCCATAATAACTCGGTATGGGATTTTGGAGCTCATCAAACATGGGTATGCACTTTTTATTTTCATCTTTTCAAAAGAGTTAAGAAGGAGAGTAGTCGCAGAAAGATCAAAGCTAAAAAAGTTCAAATGCATATTTCTGAAGAAGGGGAGTCAAAAATTGGAGAAACTGAATTGGGGGGGGGGGGGGGGCGGGGCGGGACCTGAATTGGTTGGAGCCAATCAAGATTGAGAACTTTGAGGACATAATGGCTACTTGGTTCTTATTGAAGGAAGGGGGTTTTTTTCCCTACATGATGTCGATGGCTAGATATGATGAGAATTGCGCGCACTAGTTTGTGAATAGTTGGAATGATAGGAAGGTTACCATCAATGGTATCACCTTCCAAGTCATAGAGGAAGTAATTGCCATGGTGACCAGCCTCTCCATGAAGGGAAAAAAAATGGAGGAAAGTTACCAAAATTATTGATGAGGCCAACATGAATAGCTTTTTCACAGAGGATGAGGAGCCAATTCGTTACAGAGGTAGGTTTAAAAGAGATAAGTTACCTGCTCCTTGGGATGATGTGTGCTTGGTCCTTATGAGGTATCTGATACTGGAGGGTAGGTTTGGTGTATGCTATTACTACCATTTTACTTTGTTGAATCATTTCAAAAATAGGGACTTCATTTCTATTCCTTTTTTTCTTCTGCACTCTCTTGAAGACATGGTTGCTAATGTTAGGGAAAAAAAGAGTAAAGGTTTAAATTTTACCATAATTCATCAAGGCTTAATTTTTTGCCTTTATCAGTTTCACCTCACCTTGTGTCCCCCTAGAGAGGTGGTTGTGGAAAACCCACACCATGGTCAGAACTCCCCCCTGAGCTCAAGTACAGGGATGAAAATGCACACCTCCAGGCCATCCCCTAGTAAGGAAACTAAGAAAAAGAAAAAATTTGACATAGCCTTAGAACAAAAGGGAAACAAGAAGATTAAAATTGAAAAATTAGTGGAGGTTTTTGGAGAGGATTTGGGGGAGGATAATGGGGGTAAACCTAGAAGGAGGTCTGGTAGGCTTGCCCAATCCCAGGCTAGGTGCAAACAAAAGTCCATTAGATACCCAGTGGAGGAGGTTGAAAAAGATAGCTCTGGCAACAACAGTGATAGAAGGGAGGAGGAAGATATTTCCAACTCCAAGAAGGATGATGGTAATGAGGAGGGGGAGAAAAGTTTTAACTCTAGGAACAATTCAGTGGATGATACTCATACCCAGGTGTCTGATGGAAAAGTGAGGAGAATTGAGACCACCCATGTGTCTGCCAGCTTCTTCCTCAAACCTATTACCTTTTGTGAAGAGAAAAACAAGAAGGATAATTCCCCCATAACCATTTCATCCCCTATTAAGGAGAATTTGAAGGTTTCTTCTAACCCATAGGTTTTGCAGGATAAATCACAGGTGCAGAAAATGAAGGAGGTTGTTGCAAAGGGAGAAGCAAGGCCTAAAGATAGGACCGAGGTGATGGATGAGTGATACATGCATCTGGAAAGAAGGGTCAAAGCTTTGGAGGAGGGATTCTTCACCTTCTCCAAATTCGGCCTTAAAGTCACCCATGTTGCGGCAACAACCCTTCAATTACTGGCACATGAAAAGGAGTATACAGGCTTGGGCATGAAGGACCATAAGTTGCTCTTCAAGTTTCTTGCTGATGACTGAGCCCAGATCCTACTACATGAAAAGGGGAAGGGGAAAAAGGGAAAATAAGTTTTTTAATGTTCTTATCAATTACTGGGATCTTTGGATCCAAAGACTTTTAATACTTTACTGGCAGTTTTGGTTTTGCTGGTTATCAGCTGTAATTAAGACTTGAGTTGGCTTGGGTACCTTTTTGGATAGTGTGGAAATCTAGTAGTTAGTTTGTCTCTTTTTTGGTTTTAGCTTAGTTGCTGGTCTTTGTTCATGGTTGTAGACTTTTGGATCTTTGCTTAGTTAATTTTTTGACTGCTGGTGTTTCTGGTTGGTAATGTGCTGGTTACTAGGGTTTTGATTGTATATGGGCCAACCCCCTTGTTTTTGGTCACTTTTAATTTCAAAAACATCTTACTCCACCCTTTGTGTCATTGTAGAATGCCTATAGTCATTAAATCAATATTATTGTACTTGCCATAGGCAAAACTATTGCATTCACTTTGCCCAAATGTCAATTAACTTTAGCTAATCACACCACTTTATTTTTTTTGCTTTGTAAATAACTATAGTTTTGACAATGTTTAAATTTATATTAATATATCTTTTCTAATAAAAAACTATTTATTTACAATTTGATTGGTTCAAACCAATTCATGTTATAGGGATTCTTTTTTTAGACTTTGTAAGATTTCCGTCCATAGTAAACATTAATTTTTGTGATACCCTTCTATTTCAAATGAAAAAATATATCTCAAAAAATGAAAGCATTAAAAATTATTAAAATTTGAATGACTCTAATAAGAAAAAAATATTATAGAGGATTGTGTGAGGGGAATAACATAAAACAATTGTAATTAAAATCATTAAATACTATAAAAAGGCAATTTCTTTTAGGTAACATAATTACCATGTGTAACATTTGACACACATAATTTAATAACTGAAAATTTATATTATTTGGTGTAGAATTAAATCATACACAATTGTATTTTTTGAATTATATATATATATATATATATATAATTAACAAAATTTTTAATAGTTTAAAATTTAAAATGATCTAATGTCTTTTTAATTATCATTAATTAATATTTAAAATTTCATGTAGATAATTGATTGGTGGGTGAGTAAAAGGAGGACATCATCTTTTTCCTTAGTAGAAATGCATCTTATCATTGATTTTAATGTATTCTTTTGAAAAGACAAGTTTTATATCAATAATCTTTAATTCCATTGAAATTCCTAAGTTGTAAAAAATTGTATCATTCTAGTACTAATAGTTTACTACATCTAAAAACATTTATGTTTTCCTATATCTCCATTCCTTTTTGCTTTTACTTAAATTATTTATTATTAATTTCTAAAAAATAATTATTTATATTTCTAAGGTTTATAACTTTATAAAATAATGTAGTGTTTATTAATTTGAAATAAATAAATAAATTTTATTTATAATAAATTTTGAGATTTTGATATGTGTACCTATGAAATGTGGGCCTCTGAACCTCACAGACACTTCAACACGGTCATTGTATGCGGATTCATCCCGGAATGAACATTGGATTGTTCATCCAAAAATCAGCCAGCAAAGCAACCTGTTGCCTTCTATCTAAAGGGAATTGCTTGTTAGATATCCTCAAATTTGAGGTGTTAAGCAACCAGACCCTCTAAGAACGAAGGATTTAAAAGAAAATACGACTAATCTATATGATATGCAAGTAATCTAGATGAAGTGCAATTAATCTAGGAAATAGAAGGCATTAATCTAAATGTATGCATTGTTATTTTAAATGAGAATTTAAATGCAATAACAATATGAAAGCTAGAAAGTTGAGTACTCAATTCGACAACAATTTAATACTATTCAAATTCCTATCTCTGTAATGAGGAAATGAGGGTCTCTTAACTAGACTTTCCTGGAATCCATCAACGGTTGATATCGATTTCAATCAACGGTCGAGATTGAAAATGAAGTTCAGTCATAAAGAAAGATTCCCACATCAAAGGGAGTTAACTAGCTCAGATCTAAGTGTAAGGGTTAGTCAACTCAGATAGACTTTAGTGTAAAAGCAAGTGATCTGGGTCACTTCTAATTTGATTAGCAGTGAACTGGGAATTTCCTTTTTGAACTGAAGAGAGATTTTGGAGAGATATTTAATTTAATAAAATGAGATGTGCTCTCATAATTACCTTTTTCATTTAATTAAATAATTCTATTTGGCACTTTTTCTTAAATAACTTCATTTAATTAATTAGGAAAAACTTTCCATTTAATTAAATAACTTTTTTAAAAAATTAATTAGAAGTAAGTTCTCCATTTAATTAAATAATTTTGTTTAATTAATTAAAACATGCATATTTATTCAATTAAATAAATTTAATTCCATAGTACATTAGCCTTAGGATATAATTTAATTTAATTAAAGTATAAGTACTTAATAATTAAATTAAATATTAATCAATAGGTTTAATGTGACTAATATGAGTAAATACTATAGGAATTAAATAATAAGCATGATGAATGCAGATTAGGTTTTTTGCATCTGACAATTAAGTCATGTAGCGAGTAGCATAATAAGAATTTGCCTAGTGAAATAGGACTTAAGATTGATCAGAAATAGACTAGAATTGGTATCATGGCAATGAGCCAATTTTGGGGTATTACAATATGTAGATAAATGTTAACATTAATACACTCATAACATCTTACTCCACCCTTTGTGTCATTATAGAATGCCTATTGTCATTCAAACAATATTATTTTACTTGCCATAGGCAATATTATTGCATTCACTTTGCCTAAATGTCAATTAAATTTAGCAAATCACACCACTTTATTTTTGTTTGCTTTATTAATAACTATAGTTTTGACAAAGTTTAAATTTATATTAATATATCTTTTGTAATAAAAAAACTATTTATTTGCAATTTGATTGGTTCAAACCAATTCATGTTATAGGGACTTTTTTTCGGACTTTGCAAGATTTTCATCTATATTAAAATGTGTAAACTTTAATTTTTGTGATACCTTTCTATTTCAAATGAAAAAAAAATCTCAAAAAATGAAAGCATTAAAAATTATTAAAATTTGAATGACTCTAATAAGAAAAAAATATTATAGAGGATAGTGTGAGGGGAGTAACATAAAATAATTGTAATTAAAATTATTAAATACTATAAAAAAGTCAATTTCTTTTAGGTAACCTGAATTACCATGTGTAAAATTTGACACACATAA
This sequence comes from Cupressus sempervirens, assembly GCA_028749045.1. Lineage (NCBI taxonomy): Eukaryota > Viridiplantae > Streptophyta > Pinopsida > Cupressales > Cupressaceae > Cupressus > Cupressus sempervirens. The sequence continues at coordinate 599,724,589 of CM053793.1, forward strand.
TTTAATAACTGAAAATTTGTATTATTAGATGTAGAATTAAATCATACACAATTGTATTTTATATATTTTAATATTATTAACAAACATTTTAATAATTAAAATTAAAAGAAATTAAAATTAAAATTTTAAAATGATCTAATGTCTTTTTAATTATCATTAATTAATATTTAAAATTTCATGCAGATAATTGATTGGTGGGTGAGTAAAAGGAGAACATCATTTTTTTCCTTAGTAGAAATGCATCTTATCATTGATTTTAATATATACTTTTGAAAAGATAGGTTTTATATAAATAATTTTAATTCCTAAGTTGTAAAAAATTGTATCATTCTAGTAATAATATTTTAAATAATGACTTCAAATCTTAAATGAAAATATTTAAACATCGTAAAATATTGAAATAGTAATTATAATTTAAAAATTAAATATACATATAGGCAAGAGCCTACAACACAATGGTAAATTGTGAGCTTCTTATCGAAGAGGTCTTGCATTCGAATCTACCCATGCTTAATAAAATAATAATTAATAATAATACATAATAATTAATCTTGGCTTCGGCCTCTTATTGATAAAATAAAATAAAAAATTAAGTATATATATGTTTTCACTTTAATTTAAAAATAATATGAAACAAGACACAAAGCATCTAGTTCCTACCATAGAAGAAAATAATGAGTTTTATGCAATAATAAAATGTATAAAGTCTCAAAAATAATATGTTGCATTTTGTGTATGAATAATTAAAAGCCCTACAAAACAACAAGTTAATTTGTCAATAAATATAATTTTATGAATTATTTTAAATATAATATAGATGAAAACTTTATAGTTGAAAAAAATTGAATAATAAATTATTTTGATTGGACAGACAAATAAAGGTAAATATATTTTTATGAATTATTAGTTCTTTCAAATATAATATATGAAAATCCTATAGTTGGAAAAAGTAATTGAATAATAAATTGTTTTGATTGGACAAACAAATAAAGGAAAAAGTTGCACTCCCTACCCCTCAAATTGTTAATAAATATATTATGTTGAATTATTTTAAATACAATGATATAATAATAATAATAATAATAATAATTATACACAAGTAAAATAAATATATTTCAATTCACTTATATCAATTAGTGAATTAATTCTCATAAATCAAATTATATTATAGACATCTATATAATTCAATCTGTTGTCCATGCATGAAGAACATAGTTGCACGTGCATTCTTGATTCAGAGTGACAAAATCTTATTTTGGATTTAGAGTGGCAGAATATTAAACTATTCTCAAAACCGAGTGAAGCTCAATATTAACCTATGATTGCATCATAGCTATTCAATGTTTGCTGCCAATTTTTTTTTATTAATACAACATGATGTTGCAATTATGACGACTGACCATCAATCCCACAACATTCTTGCCACATTCCCGTCCCAATTGCGATGGAGGTTTCTGATGGCTTTCTGTGGGACCCATAGCATTTTTGTTGCATGGACATCACAATTATGACAAGGTCTTTGATAGATTTCCATCACAATTCTTATGACAAAAATAATCAGTTTGCTAGAACAATAGCCCAATTTATCACACCTGTAGTCATTGCAATTGCGATGGTAACCCTTGCCATTGCAACTTGCAACAACAAATGTTTGATGCCCATTTGATGGGAGCCAATTTTGACTGATGCAGGTTGCGTGACAGGTTATTGTCGTGATTGCAACAACCTATCCTCGTAGTTTGGGCCCAAATGTAGTAGTGATGGTAGATGATATTGAGTATGTGATTGTGCTCTTTAGAAAAGTGGTTGATTGACCATCAACAATATATATATATATATATCATTTCTCCATTTTATACAATTATATTATAATCTCTAGCCAACATTTATTTAATCACTATTTAGTTTCTTGATCCATCACTTGAGTGAGGAAATAATATTTCACTTCAATTTTAACCTTGAAAGTGTAGAATTTTTCCCACTCTTGAACTTAACCATGCATAACACCTAACATGTGGCAGCCTCTAATTTTCTCTTTATGCTTGTAGCTCCAACCTCTAACCTTCAAATTGTGCATACAAAGACATGCATAAACATAGATCATATGTACACATGCATAAGCAAATATACACATGCATGTAGACACATACACACACATGCACATGCATGTGTATGTTATGTGTATGAATGTATGTGCATGCATATATACACATACATATATATGGTGTATGCTATATATATGTATATATGCTAAATAGATACATACATATACACACACATGTATACACATGTACATATATATAAATGCTCATACATGTGCATATACATCTATACATAAATGTTGTATATACATGCCCATACATCTATACATCTACATACATATAATATACACATATACATTTATCTATATATGTATATATATCTCTATATTCACACACACACACACACATACACACATAGACACACAGATACACATAAACACATAGAAACACACACACACACACACACGCGTGCACACACACACACACACACAAACACACACACGATGTACACATAAAATACCCCCAAAAAATTAATTAACATAAAATACCAAAAAGATACAAAAGAAAAACCTAGTTTTGACGGTCGAAGGTCAAATGCCACCTCTGATCGAAAATCTCCAAAATCATAAGGAAAGTGATTGTGTGGGATTTCATGGGTTAAAACCCCACCCCACTTATTTTTGATCAAAGATTATTTTTAAATTTTTTGTTTTCTAATGATTTTTGAATCAAAAGTAACTTTTGATCGAAAGTCCCCAAAAAGCATACTTTTGATAAGATGTTTGGTACTTCTGATCAAAGTATTAGAAGTTGTTATCAAAACCTCCTAAGTAAGAATTTTGGATTGTGCTAAATTTTGGAGGGATTTCTTCCTCCAAAAAAGTTTAGCCCACAATTGTGGTTCACCCTTCATGCACTTTTATTTCTTTAGTGATATTATGTTATCATCCATTAATACTTATGTTCACACTTAAGCCTATGTTCTTTGATTTATCCTAACTATTTAACATTTAATATATATTGATTACTCAATCATCAACACTACTAATTAATAATTAATGTTTAGAGGAGAAGGTAAGAACCACAAGCACACAAATATATCAAATAAAAAAAATTCGCAAATAAATTTATCTCATCAATAGTACTATATTGCCCAAGAAAATTGGAAAAACTCCTAAAAATATTTTGTTCCAAAATTCAAGAGAAATTTAGAAAAATAAACCCAAACATAAACTAGAATATTTCTCCCCACAAGTCAAAACCATGAGATCAATTTTAAATAATAAGACCATTAAAACACATACTAATGTCATTGAGAAGAGTTCTACAACAATCCTTCTCATTAAAGAAATCAAAAAAAGATTAAAAAAATACTTAACATAGAAAAGATTTGAACATTTCCTCTATGTTTCCAAACTCAAAAGATTCATTTTCTAACATTATCTATATTGTGACAATTTCTATAGAAAATCTCCTAATAATCAAGCACCTCAATAAAACATTGGAATCACCCAAACGAGAGTCATTAAAATATATTCAAATCTAAACTTCCTCAAATCCCTAACCAACCATGTCAAGTCTCACAAAGATAAAAGGAATAAATAGGCACAACAAGATGCCCATCCTTCTTAACATGATATAAAGAAGAAACAATTTCCTTATTATAGTCCTCCAACTTGTGTAAAACCTTTGAATGCTTAAGGACAACATCATTAAGATAAAAGAAATATTATCAGATTCATGAGACAACTACAAAATATTTATATAAGAAGCATCAACCACCTCCAAAATCCTTATGATCTCCCACAAAGAATTGAGAACTACCCTCGAAACCCTATGGTCCACTATAAAAGGAGATAAAGCATCATCCTTATTACTATTAAAATACAACCTTTGATCCATTAGATTAGAAGAACGTACCATAGAATTTTGTTTCAATATGGAGGGAAAAAGTGCTTTGGTTAGACAAGTAGAAAAGGAACACCAACCCCCTTGGCCTCATCCTCTCTAGCAAACCTATTTCCCTTAGGTCCTATCAAGTTATTTTCAACAATATCTTCAACAAACATTTTCTAGTTTAAGCCAGTTCCAAAAGGATATAAAGGAGGTTTCATCATCATCATTATATACATAACCTACTAGATCCACAAATCCATTTTTTATTGAAAGGAGAGAAAGTCCCGTTAGAAGGAGACAAAGGATAATCTCCTTCCTTTTCCCACAAATATTGAGAATCACCATCCAAGGATTCATTAGCCTTTGTAGTAGTTATAGAACCTTGACAAAAAGTGCCAAAACAAGGGTATTGAGCATCCCATATCCCACTTTGTTTACCCCAACCCTT